>JADBJO010006392.1:32417-64917 GCA_016801955.1 Conus betulinus | reverse complement strand
GTTGATATAATATTTTAGTATTTGTGTGTTTTGTGTGGTGTGTGTGTGTGTGTGTGTGTGTGTGTGTGTGTGTGTGTGTGTGTGTGTGTGTTATGTTCCTTTTCTTTAAATGAAAAATGTAGACATTCTGTTCATGATGTTTTCTTAAATGTCAGTACAACCAAGGGTTAATCTAACAATAGATTGGTTTCAGTCAGTGTGTGTGTGTGTGCATACACTTGCAGATGAGCAGAAGTTTAAATTGTGGCTGAAACCAGACCATCCTGAAGATGCCAAAATTCTGCGAGTGGCCATCATTGGGTTACCCAACAGCGGCAAGTCGACGCTGACAAATAACTTGATGGGATGGAGGGTGAGTTTGGAGGCTTTCTTCTTTTTTTATGGTGTTATTGCCCATGAACTTCATTGGAATCTCTCTCTCTCTTTCTCCGTCTTTCTGTCACTGTAGCGCTCTCTCTCTGTCTTTCTCTCTCTCTCTCTCTCTCTCTCTCTCTCTCTCTCTCTCTCTCTCTCTCTCTCTCTCTCTCTCTCTCTCTCTCTCTCTCTCCTCCCTCCCCTCTTTCTGTTGTCTGTCTCGTTCTCGCTCGCTCTCTGTCTCTCTCTACTGACTGTCTCTTTGTCTGTGTATGTCTGTCTGTCGCTCTGCTTCTGTCTCTTCTCTTCTCTCTGTTTCTCTGTCTCACTCCTTTCCCCTCCTCTCTCTTTCTCTGTGTCTTTCTGTGATTCTCTGACCTACTCGCTCAGTATCCTTCTGTTCTTCTCTTTCTGTCTGTCAGTGTGTGTCTGTACCCTAGTTTCTAGTTGATCTGAAAACACTACGAAAGAGGGAACAGTAGTTGTTCTGGTCAGGGGGTCGATAGAGCCCTCTTTTTTGTCCACATCTACAGTGTTATATAATCTTGGCCTTTTCACAGGTGATGTAGTGCTTCTCTGATTCTTTTGACTGACTGCATTTTTCAACACACTTAGAAGAATTTGGTCCTGCAGGTACATGTAAAAAAAAAAGAAAAAAATAAGAAAAGAAACACACAGAAAAGGAATAGGGATCTGCTAGACATGTGTACTTACGTGCATTCTGATAAACCAGTGGCTAACATAATTTTCGATGTTATTTTTTTTGGTCTAATACCTCCACTACTGCCTTTTGACTCTTCTTCACAGCTCCTTCTTGCCTCACACCTAGGACTACAAACAAACCTACCGAAAGTGGATTGATTGGTTGATGGCAAAGTTTCATCACGAGAAGTTTCTCGTTGTCTTTCACTTTTGACTCAAGACGTGTACACCATCACACACACGCACATCTTCATCACCAGCAGTAGGGAACACAAACTAAGGAACGTCCTCAACATTGTGCCTGCAGGGCCTGTCTCTGTGAAAGAAGCTGGTCAAGAATTTACTACCAAAATAAAATTTTTGAAAAAGCCTGAACTACAGTTTTTCAAACAGATGTGGGAGCAGCCATTTGCGAAAGTGTGTCGTGATGAATAGGAATGAGCTGAAGACAGGTGATCAGGTCGTGTGAGGCAGTGATGCTTGGCTTATTGTAGCGCTGTGACCTACGAACGACCAAGGTCAAGCGTTCACTACTGAAAAGCGTGAGGTCAGCGGCTTTCATTCTTTTATAGTCTCTCGGTGCCCTCCTTTCTTGAGTTATTGCAGTGTTAAAGGGGAGGCTGTTTTGCTTTGTATTGTTTTATTCAAGGGTTTGTTGTCTTTTCCTTCCTTGTACTTATTTGGAATTCTACCCCCCACCCCCCTCCCAATCTCTTCCTGTTCTTTCCTAACACTATCTCTTTCCTCTCGTCTCAGTCTCTCTCTCTCTCTCTCTCTCTCTGTCTGTCTCTTTCTGTTTCTTTTTCTTTCTTACTGCCCCACCCCTCCCCCTCTCTCTCTCTTATTTGTAACAGGTATGTTGGAATCGATAGAAAACCTGGTGTTTCACTTATTCATTTGGTACAGGTGTCAACTGTGTCGAAGAAGGTGCACACGACCAGAAAAAACACCACAGGGATCTGTACGCATGGCAGTACACAGATTGTGAGTGTCAGGAATAACCAACAATATAACATGTGTTGTATGAATGACATCTGGCATGGGTGTATAGCAGGCATATACATCACATCTAGACAGATGCATGTTTGTGCAAGTACACACACACACACCTGAAGATTTCTTTGTTCATCAGCTGAAACTCTGAGGCTCATGTGAATGTCCTTTTTAGATCCCACCACTGAGGTAACCACATTCTGACTGTGTACATACATGCACATACATATACATAGTCTGTCACAGTTCATACTAAGCACAAACATACACTCAAATACATTCACACTTGGTCACAATACACACAAACGCTGTTGTGTACGAACACACTCTCGAGGCTTCTCTCAAACATGCTTTTCTCTCACACGCACATGCATACATGCACTCGCGCGTTCATACATGTGCACAAACACAGTAACAGCACACATGCACACGCACATGCACACAGACACATGCATGTACATGTGCACGCACATACGCACACATCACATGCAGACACATCACACCATAAATAGGCTTGCAGACCTTGCATTTGTCTTTTCCTCTCTAAGATTCATCTGATCTGTTTTCTGTTCATAATTATATACCATTAATATGTGAAGAAAAAAGTAATCGCAACTGTTCATCCATGCACTTTGGGTGTAAACTGTACAGTATTTTGTGGTAAGCGCTCTTGATATTCCATACCTGCAAAAAATACACCCTTGTGTTTTGATCTAATATATTCAGCACAGTATTTGTGAAGCACCAGTATAAATCGGTGTAATGCAGGTGTGTATGTATGCACAGGAGTGTGTGTTCTTCCAGCCATACAGTACACTGAGTGTCCATGTTTCAGGTATTTCTGGATACTCCTGGTATTTTGTCTGCGACAAGTCGAAAGAAGTGAGTTAACTCTCTTGTTGTCTCAGCTGTGAAGCTGTGCTTTGTGATGAAATGCTAGGTCAAAACCTGAAGGGAAAAAAAACCTCTTCATAGACCTAATGGCAGCTTCAACAGAACCAAGATTATGTAGATTTTTAGACAGTAGACTTATTTCATGAAGAAAAGGGTTAAGTTCTGGAAGAAGAAGAAGCAGGAAAGCAGAAGAAAAATGTCTAGAGACGATTGCAATTTTGTCACCTAATCTATTAGTTTGTTGTCGGCCATTTTGATTCTTTGTTAACCGCCAAGTCAAAACACATGATAACTTGTGAGATTTCTCTCTCGTCTTTGTCCGCCTTCATGTCGTGTGTGTAGTGAAATGCAAGTGAAAGCGCTGTTGAGTCTGACTTGTGATATCATATATACAAATGCTACACTTTGTTCTTTTAACTCTCTTCAGTTCTTTCCCTTGAATTTCGATCACCGGTGATTGACGGTTTTCTTCCCGGAATTATGGTATTTAAAGCAACATTTTGGTTATCTGAAGCAATGTATCACCTAGAAAACCCAAAATAGACACATTCATCACAAAAATATTACCATTTTAGAAATAATGTGCAGAATGTTACGAAAAATTTAGAAAAATTCATGCAAAATGCAAAAAAAATTCAAAAACTGTAAGAGTTAAGGCCTTAGCAAGTCTGCCTTGAGGACTCCAAGGGCAGGTCATTCTGAAGCCAGTGAGGATGTAGCTTGCAAGGTGTAACTGTGGGCAAATAATGAGCCATAGATTTTCAATGATTACTGTGAACTTTCCCATGACTGCTGTGGAAAATTGTAGGTTCAGAACTGACATGCTTTGCTTTGAAAAAAAAAGAAGAAAAAGAATGGAACAAAAGAAACTTTTGGAATGACAGATATATGCGATAACCAAGTGATTAAGATTGTTGATCACTGAGAATGTATGCACAAGAACACACACACACACACACACACACACACACACACACACACACACACACACACACACACACACACATACACACACACTCACATACTCACACACACACACACACACACTCTTACACCCACCATATACACTCACAGATGATACAGGTGCACATACAGTCATGCAAACTCACAAATGTGTTAAAACGTGCGTGCATATGTCTTGCAACCGTCTGTTGTTGATTGTAACAGTCTGTATGTTATTGGTGTTTTTTTTTTTTTTTCAGACCATTGTGATCACTGTTATCTAGATTTTATGACATTTGATGTCAGCTCCCTAGTTCTTGGTCATTTTACACACTTCCCTTTGAAGCTATATCAAAAGCATCTGTATAGTCTACAGTGCTACTGAGCTGTCATGATTGCCGCAACAGTGCTTGGGTTGTTAAATTGTTCTTGATGATGGGAAATGTTCAGCCCCTTATCACTGTCTCTTATTGCCACACACCAAACTAGTTGAAAATAGAAGCAAACAACAACAGCAGTAAACTTTCCTTGTCTTAGATTAAAACATTTTGCAAATGGCAGCCATTAATGTAGGAGCAGATGCATGCAGATGCTTTGTTTAAACACTCAAACCTTCCCAAATAATCTGTATGAAGATGAAATGTTGGGCTGTCTTTAACTGATGAATCAGTTATTGTGTTTGTGCCAGCTGCAATCGCAGAATGCCCCTTTTATGAACAGATTGTACTTTGATTTTGAATGGTTATGCTAAATTAATCTTGAAATTGTTTTGTTGATGGCTTTGATTGAATTGACTGAAGAATCATTACTGTGTCCTGGATGTGTGTGTGTGTTTTTTTTTTTTTCTTTTTAAAGCAGTACTTTGCGTGGGTTGTACACACACACACATACACACACACACATACATGCACACGCACATACACACATAAACACACATAGGATTATTATGTCCTGAATGTGTGTTTGTGTTTTTTTCATTTAAAACCAAAACTTTGCTTGGGTTGCGCGCGCGCGCGCGCACACACACACACACACACACACACACACACACACACACACACACACACACTCTCTCTCTCTCTCTCTCCATCTCTCTCTCTCTCTCTCTCACACACACACACACACACACACACACACACACACACACATGCACACTCCCCCTCCCTCCCTCTCTCTCTCTCTGTCGGTGTTCAACGCATCCATGCATTGATCTGTCTGCTGTGAATGACTTGCGGTTTGTTCCTCAGCAATGGCACTTTGAATGTGTATCATGATCATAATGAAAATTATCATAACGATAACAATACTGTATAGATCATTTTTACAGTTATATAAGATGAAATGGCTGACCGTGTTTATTTCGTTTTTAGATCAGGTATTTGTAGAATCTCATCAGTACGTCCCTCATCCCACCTGATAGGTGTCTTAATCATTCACTTCATGCCTGTTTATCCTCAGTTCACTCTGGCTTCAGGGGTATGCAGATGTGGTATGGTGTGTACAGACTACTGCATATTCTGGGATGCTTCTTGGACAAAAAAATTAAACTGTGTAGACAGGAAGAAAAGACTGGAGATTCACTGAAGTCAAAACCAGGATGTTAAAATGAAAAAATGTATTTTGATCTGCAGACATAATTTGGAGCGGAGCTTGCTGATTGATCCTGAGAGGAGTCTTCACCAGGCTCACCTGGGTATGTGCACAGTGGTGTTGACATACTGTTCAGGTACTGATGCTCACCTGGGTATGTGCACAGTGGTGCTGACATATAGTTCAGGTACTGATGCTCACCTGGGTATGTACACAGTGGTGTTGACATACTGGTCAGGTACTAATGCTCACCTGGGTATGTACACAGTGGTGTTGATATATTGGTCAGGTGCTAATGCTCATCTGGGTATGTACGCAGTGGTGTTTATGACATACTTGTCAGGTACTAATACTCACCAGGGTATGTACACAGTGGTGTTGACATACTGTTTAGGTGCGTATGACCCCCTCCTTGCCCCCCTCCCTTTTATTTTTGCTTTTGTTTTCGTTTGTGTGATTTTTTAGGATTTTTTTTCTTGTGTAGTAAGGTTTATATCTCGAATTGTATCATTTACATCAACATTATTACAGTGAAATCAGAAACTCTGTATATACAGTATAAAAAGAGCAAGCTTTGTATCGTACGTGTTTCACTGGCCCGACTAATATCCGTCATAATCATCACAAAGTGAAATGTTCAGAAGCTGTAGGGTTAGTATGTATAAAGACAACATGCAAAGAAACAAACAAGCATGTCACACACACAGTACGCATGAACGTGCGCGTGCGTGCGCACACATGCACACACACGCACACACGCACACACACACACACACACACACACACACACACACATATGCACATCCAAAATTCCTCTCGCTTGTTTCATGGAAATGATAGTGTAGAAGAGCATTCTGCATTTAATTCAGCCAGTCTACCTCTCTTAAAGAACATCTGTACATCATAATCATCATCACAATCCTTGTTATCATTATTACAATGATTATTACAGCTAACATTCTTGGAGGGATGGGGTTAGTGGTGGGTGGGTAATAAGCAGGACTATCAGATCTCTTAACTTTTGTTAACTTACTTGTGCATTTTAGGAGATGTTGCTTTAATAGTGACTTTGCAGAAAGATTTGTTTGTAGGCACACTGCCCGCTTTTAGTGTTAGATTTTTTTTTATGATTTAGATCAGACATTGCATGACAAATTCTTTGGGTTTTTTTTACACGCACTCTTGAGTCTTAAATCGGTAACATCAGGTTGTGTCATTTCCAGCCGCTTACCAGTGTAGAATCTGACAGTGATACATTCTGTTTACTCCATCCTTTCTGAAGCTTTTCATCTATATTCCTGAAATCAGCCCACCCTTATTCCACCCCTGTTCTTCTGTCGTCGTTGTTTGTTGATCAACTTATCTTTCCCAGTTCAAAGACAGTCTGTAAACCAGTAAGCTGATGTCTGGCGTGTCATGCTTTTGTCAGACTGGTATGACCATGATCAGAGGCCTTGCCACCTTTCATGTGAGCTGTCTTGGGAAGATTCTTGGCACCATGTGGCAGTTCAAGGGCCAAGCCCAGCCAGGCAGACATCCTTTGGTGGGCTTAGCGTTATCAGGGGAACCAGAGATGGCAGGTGCTCAGAGATGTCCCGTGCAGAGAGTTAACAGAACAAGTGATGGCAGGATCTCCAAAGATGTCCTGTATGAAGAGTTATCTGAACCAATGACGGCAGTACCGAAAGATGTCCTGTATGGAAAGTTAGGAGAACCATTGACGGTAGGATCCCCAAAGATGTCCTGCATGGAGAATTAGCGGAACCAATGACGGTAGGATCCCCAAAGATGTTATGTATGGAGAATTAGCAGAACCAATGATGGCAGGATCTCCAGAGATGTCCTGTATGGAGAATTAGTGGAACCAATGATGGTAGGATCCCCAAAGATGTCCTGTATGAAGAGTTAGCAGAACCAATGACGGCAGGTACCCAAAGATGTCCCTGTATGGAGAGGTTACAGTGCTCAGAGACCAAATGATGAGGCACTAAGGCTGGTAGCACCAGCAGTCCTAAGACAAGACACAATGTTTTGATGCTACCGAAAACAAACACAAAAAGTAGAGGTAAGGCAAGTGCAACAAAGGCTAAGGACAGAGCTGTAGTAAGCTCCCTTTGGATGGATTCAGCAGCAAGCAGAGAAAAGGGAACTTGTTTGGAGTTATCTGTCTTTACTGGTTCAGAAAATGTCTTTAAAGTGGGAAAGATAACAAAAACACCAACATGAGGAAAAAAAAGAAAAGGAATAAGAAAAAGTGCAGGGGGATGGGGGGGGGGGGGGGGGGTTTAAAAATAAAAACATTCAGTACAAATGAAAAAGAAGTGAAAGTGTTATTGCCATAAGCTTTATCGCTATTTTTAGATATTGTATGAGTATACACTCTGCACAGATGTGTCCTTCATTTGTCTATGTGATGGATGTTATGTGGGTGCTGTGCTTCTTTTATGTGTGTGTAGTGAGGATGCATGTGTATGCATTTCAGTGTGTGTGTTGGTGGACGTGTCCAACAAATGGATGAGGAACGAGCTGGATCTCCTGATACTGCAGACGTTACATCTTTCATCAACAGATTCCTGCAGTGCTCATTCTGAACAAGGTCACTGACGCTGTTTGATGTTATTCTTTGTCTGATGTTTATTTCATAGTTTCATTTACATAGTTGCAAGGTCACTGACGCTATTTGATGTTATTCCATGTCTGACATTTCCTCATTGTTCAATTACATAGTTGCAAAGTCACTGATGCTGTTTGATGTTATTCTTTGTCTGATGTTTATTCATAGTTCATTTACATGGTTGCAAGATCACTGACACAGTCCGCTTTGGCTTAAGGCTGTGTCAGGCCAATTGACATAGGCTAGAACACCAAGGCATCAAAATGTTATGCTCTGCATAGTTATGCGGAGATTATCTTCAGTTGTGACAAGCTCCTAGCAAAACATTATTAGTCTCCGAAATCCCCCAAAGTCAGAGTATGGCTGCCCACATGGCGTAATGTTCTCATCCCCAGCTGATGCATTTGAACCATAGTGTTCAAGTACTTTGGCTTTTCGGATGATCTCTGGAGTCTTTTAGCCAGATGATCTCTGGAGTCTTTTAGCCAGGGTATGACAACAACAACAACACTACTGACCCAATTTGATGTTATTCTTTGTCTGACATTTATTTACAGTTCATTTCTATGGTTGCCTTCTGGTTCTCTTGACTTTTGTTGATATGTCAGTATTCGGTCGTGTTTGATTAGCTTTTCTTATATATTGCATTATCTGTTTAGTGACCGTTTTTTCCACAGTAACTGCCATCTTTCTTTGATTGTGCATTTTTTTTTTTTTTTTCATGTTTGCTCTCAATCTGATTGTTTGTCTTGCTTCTTGATTGATTTTAGTACAGTTATTTGGATACTTATTTTCTTTCTTCTTTTTTTTTGAGGGGTGAAGAGCTTTCTCTATTTTCTGTTTAAATCTTTTTTTTTTAATCTTGTGATATGTATTTTTTTTTTTTTTTAAATCTTTTTATTTATCTTGTGATATGTAATTTTTTTTCTTTCACATTTTCAGTGCCACTGTCATTTAGTAGGTTAGCTTCATCCTATCTGAAACTGTTAGACATCTCCATGAAGCTTTCATACTTTCTGGTCAGATTTTCAGTAATGGCATGCATTTCTTTTCCAGGGAACACCAAAGGTTCATCAAAAATTGGCTCACCATTTTCCTGTTATCATTTAGATATACAAAAACCACTATTTTTGTTTTAGTTTATGTGCTGCTTTTTCTGCTTCTTTTAAGTGTGTGTGTGTGAATGTGTTAGATGTTGTAGCAGGCACAAGATAAATAAAAGAAACTTTCTCAGTCTCTTTCTCTCTGTCTGTCTGTCTGTCTGTCTGTCTGTCTGTCTCTCTCTCTCTCTCTCTCTCTCTCTCTCTCTCTCTCTCTCTCTCTCTCTCTCTCTCTCTCTCGCTCGCTCTCGCTCTCTCTTTCCCCCCTGTCTAAACGCTTTCTTTTTATAAACAGTTTTGTTATTGATTTCTTTTTGTTCTGTATTAATTTTTTCTACCAGTAAAGCACAACACCATTAAGCAGGTTAATTCATAGTAATTTCCTCTTTTGTTATTCTCTTCAACCTAGCCAAAAAAAGAAAGAATTGTTATCCTGCTTTACCATTACATACTTGTTTCAGCCATTGTTGCCCATTCAGCCGTCTGTGATGAAGAAGTTGTTGTTGTTGTGTTGTTGTTGTTGTTGTTGTACCCTGGCTAAAAGACTCCAAGGATCATCCAAACAGCTGAAGTACCTGAACACTATGGTAAAAATGCATCAGCTGGGGATGAGAACATTACGTGCGTGACCGTTTTTGATTACCCAATGAAACTATACATTTTTCTGTAGTTACAATGTGTAACATGCCTGCTTTTTGGCTGTAATGTGTTGATCAGGTATTGAAAATGTTAACACTGCTGGGATACACACTGGTAGTCCATTCTGCAGCGTGTATGCACCTGCAGGTGCATTAAATCTTGTTGCCAACGTTGGGTATATTTGTCATTCGTTTTTCTTTCTTTTTTATTTGTCAGGGTAAAGTTACTGGAATGGCTTGCACCCACAGAAGGGAGTAATGTTATCCGCCTCAAGGGTGTCGCTAGGAAAGCTGTTTATTATGAAAAAAAAAATCTTAGAACTGAGGCAAGGAACAGAGAAAGTAAATAACAAAGAAGAAGAAGACCTTTATTTGTAACTTTTCTTTCTTTTCTAGAGGAAAAGTAAATAACAAAGAAGAAGAATAACTTTTGTTCCCACAGTGAGACAATTACATGCGCATAGCTTGTGTCTCCATTTTTGAAGGGTGATCTGGTGCTGTAAACAGCGTTCGTTTGGAGTAATGATCGTGTGACTGCCTCGTCACAGATGCAAGAATTACTTTCTCGTTTTTCATTGATGTTGTAGTAAATAGTCATTGTGCGTATGGTTTTCCGGGACAGACAGTTGTCCTTCAAAGACATGGACAAAACTTTTTTCTTTTTTTTTTTTTTTTTTTTTGCATGGTTTGGTGACATATCTGAAAGCCCCTGTCCGGTCAGGTGGGCTGGACTACATCTAAAAAAAAGCACATCATGATCCTGCATAATCAACTACATCATGGAACTCGGCAGGTGGACCTCCTGCGCTCCAAAGAAACGTTGCTGCAGATGGCACGATCGCTGACACAGGGTGTCGTGGACGGTTGCCCCCTGGGGATCATCAACAGGAAGACCCGCCGGGAACAGCAGCGCTTGCAGAAAGAGGCCCTGTTCGACGCTATGGACGGGCGTTCGCCACAGACTAGCCCTGGCACAGGTAACTCTGCTGCATGGTACTGTGCTGCCTGCTGCTGGTAAGCAGCACCTCTGAGTCAAGTTGAAGTCAGTATGCTTTAGGATCGTGTGTCAGGATTCACTTCATGTTGAGTTGACACAAGATTCAGTGCCAAAGAGCTCTACAATGCAGGTGTAGATACTGGAAGCAAAAAGTCGATTTGCACGCTGTCTAATGCTCTTTACTTGCCAGAGATATGACAGGATATGCGCTTGCAGTGTATGTTTAAAAACATGCACACGCGCGCACACACACACACACACACACACACACACACACACACACACACACACACACACACACACATACAAACAAGCCCAAACACAACACACACACACACACACACACACACACACACACACACACACATATTTAGATACATGGATGGATATACACAGACCAACAGCAGTGAAGCAAAATTTGTAGTAACTGTGAAGTAATATAGCACAGTACTTTTGCGGCAGTGGCAAACAGGAAGGTCTTTGAAAAGATTCCAAAGAATATACGGAGGAGAAATTTAACCCTTTAAATCCTCCAAAGTTTACAGCCTAGCACCTTCCCGTGCCTGGCTAGTCTGGGCTGATCTGTTTAAACGGAAGAGTTACTTTCCTTACACTCTGTTACCTCAGAAACCATATGTCCGGAGGAAAAAATTGTATTGCAAGACAGAGCAGTTTCTTGTTATATGATGTGCTTTTAGACATTTGATGCTTTCATAGATAAAGACATTGTTTTGGTATTGCTTGAAGAGACTGGGTACTTTACTTCAACTCTAAATATCAGGAAAAGTATTTTATCAATATGTGAAAACGTCCACACTGTTATAACAAAATGAACAACTTGGCAATGTATTGAAATTTTTATATCATATGATGTATCTTTGGACTGAACGATGGCTTTGGCAAACTCAAATGGTATTTTACTTTCTACATAAATGCATGTTTCAGTGTAAAGGATAAACTGGTTTGGATCAAAGACTTCAAAATCTTACATAAATGCATGTTTCAGTGTAAAGGATAAACTGGTTTGGATCAAAGACTTCAAAATCTTACTATGTTATAAACAGAGCTTCTGTTTTTGGCTGTATGAAATCCTTAAACCATAACTGCATTAATGACTGAAGGAATGTGTTCTGATCATATGTATTAATGATACAGAGGGTGTCCTATATCTGTATCATGGCTGACTAAAGAAGTAGTTTATCAAAACCATTAGCTGTTTATGGGATATTCTGAATCAGTGTCATTGATGACTGACGGGATATCCTGAACGGATAACGGTAATGTTGCCTATAGCCCAGCTGACTACAAAGGGCCATATCAGGCTGTCACCAGCTGAAGTCGACTCTGAAGTCATACTGGAAAAAAAAAGAAAAAAATAGAATCCGCACAACTCATTTAAACATGCCCAGAATTTCAATGTTGATCTCTTTCAGAAAATTTTTTAAATCACATCGGATGGGACATCCCTGAATAGGGTGTTTCTTCTTTATGGCTGCCCCTGGAATCTGATCAAAAACCCTTTCAGGTTTGGATAGATTTGGAAGAGTTTGATCTATCCATCTGTAAGTTCCATTCCTTGCCAGAGGCCTCTGACATAAGCCTGAGCTTTGGGTTTAAGAAGGGTGTGAGGAATAGACAGTCCGCTCAACTCTTTCTTTGTGGCACTCTTGGCAAGTTGAAACCAACTCATTGCCTCGAATGCCCACATGGCTGGGGACTCGCGCAAAAAACTGTGTGTATCCATCAGATTTCAGAGAGATGTATAGTTCAAACAATTTCAGCAGTTGAGCATGTTTGAGGTTATGGCCGGCAGTTGCTTCCAAAGCAGTCCAACAAAATCAGAAAATGATTTTGTTTGGATTAAGACCGTTCCAGAAGCTAGGACCGAGGCTGTCAACTCAGCAGTGTAGATGGAGTTGTTAGTGTTAATGTGTTTACAACATCTCTGAGAAGAAAATGTCCTAGACCAACGTCAAGGGATATCCTGATCCGCGTCATTGATGACTGAAGGGATATCATGGGTGTGTCATTGATGACTGAAGGGATATCGTGATCAGTGTCATTGATGACGGAAGGGATATCCTGATCAGTGTCATTGATGACCGAAGGGATATCCTGGATGTGTCATTGATGACTGAAGGGATATCCTGATCAGTCATTGATGACTGAAGGGATAACCTGATCAGTGTCATTGATGATGGAAGGGATATCCTGGTCAGTGTCATTGATGACTGAAGGGATATCCTGAATGTGTCATTGATGACTGGAGGGACATCCTGAATGTGTCATTGATGACTGAAGGGATATCCTGGAACAGTGTCATTAATAACTGAAGGGATATCCTGGATGTGTCATTGATGACTGAAGGGATATCCTGGATCAGTGTCATTGATGACTGAAGGGATATCCTGATCAGTGTCATTGATGACTGAAGGGATATCCTGATCAGTGTCACTGATGACTGAAGGAAGGGATATCCTGGATGTGTCATTGATGACTGAAGGGATATCCAGGTCAGTGTCATTGATGACTGAAGGGATATCCAGATCAGTGTCATTGATGACTGAAGGGATATCCAGATCAGTGTCATTGGTGACGGAAGGGATATCCTGATCAGTGTCATTGATGACTGAAGGGTTATCCTGATCAGTGTCATTGATGACTGAAGGGATATCCTGATCAGTGTCATTGATGACTGAAGGGATATCCTGGATGTGTCATCGATGACTGAAGGGATATCCTGATCAGTGTCATTGACGACGGAAGGGATATCCTGATCATTGTCATTGATGATGGAAGGGATATTATTCTGATCAGTGTCATTAATGATTGAAGGGGATATCATGGATCAGTGTCATTGATGACTAAAGGGATATTCTGATCAGTGTCATAATGATTGAAGGGATATCATGGATTAGTGTCATTGATGACTGAAGGGATATCCTGGATGTGTCATTGATGACGGAAGGGATATCCTGGATGTGTCATTGATGACTGAAGGGATATCATGGGTGTGTCATTGATGACTGAAGGGATATAGTGATCAGAGTCATTGATGACAGAAGGGATATCCTGATAGAGTCATGGATGACTGAAGGGATATCCTGGATGTGTCATTGATGACTGAAGGGATATCCTGATCAGTGTCACTGACGACTGAAGGGATATCCTGGGTATGTCATTGATGACTGAAGGGATATCCTGATCAGAATCATTGATGACTGAAGGAATATCCTGGATGTGTCATTGGTGACTGAAGGGATATTCTGAATCGGTCTCATTGATGACTGAAGGGACATTCTGATGAGTGTCATTGATGACAGAAGGGATATCCTGGATGTGTCATTGATGACTGAAGGGATATTCTGAATCAGTGTCATTGATGACTGAAGGGATATCCTGGATGTGTCATTGATGACAGAAGGGATATCCTGTATGTGTCATTGTTGACTGAAGGGATATTCTGAATAAGTGTCATTGATGACTGAAGGGATATCCTGATCAGAGTCATCAGAGTCATTGATGACTGAAGGGATATCCTGATCAGAGTCATTGATGACTGAAGGGATATCCTGATCAGAGTCATTGATGACTGAAAGGATATCCTGGATGTGTCATTGATGACTGAAGGGATATCCTGATCAGTGTCATTGATGACTGAAGGGGTATTCTGAATCACTGTCTTTGATGATTGAGGGGATGTCCTGGATTAGCGTTGTGACTTTATGATATCCTGGATCGAAGTCAAGGGATATCCGGGATCAGTATCATTTATGACTTAAGGCATATCTTGGAACACCGTTATCAGCTAGTAAAACATGGCCAAAGTCAATCTGATCAAAGACTTACAGGATATCCTCGATCAGAGTTATTGATGATTCAGCTGATATGCTGGATATATAGTCGGTAGCAACACGAGAGATGTCATAGATGTTCTGTTGACAAAGACCCATGACAACATGAAGCATGATTACCTGGTTTGCACACTCACCAACCCATCCGCATTTCAGAGCCAGACCAAAGTGAAGTCTTAGAGGCGGAAGAGCAGGAGGAGGAAGCTTCCGTCGACCAGCCTTCGTCAGGAGAACTGTCATCCAGCATTGCAGCATCGGAAGACGAAGCATGGGCGTCTTATTTCCAGCGTATGCGTGGGGCTAGGAGGGCGGTGCAGGGCATGAAGGGCTGGCCTCTGTTCAAGCGTGTCTTCATGGTGTCCGCCCTGTCTGGAGATGGTGTGGATGACCTCAAGGTGAAGTGTGACATGTTTTGTTGTGCTGCTGTCCGTGTCTGTGGCTTGAATCCATTTTATTGCCGTAAAAGTTGCAGGTGTATTTAACACAAGTGCATGCTTACACAGCGGTAAGTATGGTCCTTTGCGATCACTGGGTGATAAGCAACATTATCTCTGTCTCATCAGGTGTACATTAAGAAATGTGTGTTTCTAATTCATTATGTTGCTTTGTTGAAAGATTCATGATGGAGTGTTGATGTGTGCTCATCTGTCCACTAACATGTGCACATGTCTGTATGTGTCTGTGGCTGATTGTGTGTATGTGTGTAAATTGAAGTGTTTCTCCGTCTGCTTCTGTGTGTTGATTATCATGATTTCCAAGCTGTGAATCGCCCTGCTGACTAAGCTGTGCCCATAGATTTTTTTTTCTGAATTGCACACACACACACACACGCATGCTCACATGCTCACTAGCTCGCTCACTCACTCACTCATATATTAGCCACAAGAAAATAGCTGAGAAATCTGATAACAAAAATTGCAAACGCAGTGTGAACAAAGCCTGTTTATGCTGAGGTATGACTGTGAAGAACTGGTAATACTGAAAATTGCCACCACAAAAAAATCAGCTATCAGGATCTTTTTCCATCGTGTCGCTCTTGCATGAATCATTCGAATTTTGAAAAGTGCTGGAATTTGATCTATGCAAACATTTGTATTATGTTTGTCCCATCAACTGCAGATCAGGAAAAGATAACCCAATGGTCAGCTAAGATTAGAACAAAAGAAAAAAAAAGGTTTGTGAATAGGCCACTGCCCGTGAATTAACCACAGGGGTTAGAGGTCAGGAAAAAAAGGTAGGGGCGTGTAGCTGTAAAAAGAATGGTAATATATATGTTTTAATGAGTACAATGATAATTTGTATGTTTTAATGTGTATGAGCATGTGTATACATGCATTGTTAGGGACAGATTGTGTGTCTGGAGACAGCCAGCTGTTTTATACTGTACTTACAATAGAGGTTCCGTGTTTGCCTAGGACCGCATTACATGAGAATCTCAAAATGCTTTTTTTTGTGCCAAAACAAGTATGCCACATGGTGTTTCCTGTGTGACATTCCTTTTTTCCTAAATAAAGTTGTGATGCTTCTTGAGCTTTCACATTCTAAGTCATGTTGTGGACTGGCAGTATGTATTGTGTGCAGTAAGAGCATGCCAACAAATCATGCCGCTTATTGATATTATATTGAGGGCCAGAATAGCTCAGTTGGTAGAGCGCCGGATTCGTGATCCTGAGGTTGCGGGTTTCAATTTCGGTACAGGGGGATTTTTCCTTAGGAGTTAACATTGGTTCTGACTCCATTCCCTATACAGTTCTTCGAAAGAGACTATAAACCGAGATTCCATGTGTGAATGCACTCCCATCACCAACTTTTGGAAGAGTAGGCCAGTTTTGGCCATTGGTATGGATGACACGTTACACATAGCATGCACCCTGGGTGAGAAATGGAAAGAATGAAGGAAACTGAGTGCACGATATTGACCGGATGACATGGGAAATGACTGAATGATGCGCCGGCAGGCAGCTCTTCAGTTGGCACTACCCAGGTAGGCAGCCCATTGTGTAAACAAGAGAGTTTATTACATTACATGTAAAGCGCTTAGAGCCCTAATCTTTAGAGAAAAGGCGCTACAAAAATTAACATTATCATTATTATTAGCGACAGTCTTGACATATTTCTTTCATCGCCATTTCCATTCAAGGAAATCATGCAGTGACCAAAACAAACAGCTCAGTCACCCTTCATTGTACCATCATTCTGGTTGTTTCATTTTTTTTTTAATCATATTTGTTGGTCCTGTCTTTAGACCTATCATTTCCATCAGTCTGGTAAGCCAGCAGCTCTGTTTTGTTACTGACCTTTAGCTCCCAGGCATATCCACTGGGGAGAAGCAGAATTGCCAAAATTGTAGAGAGGAGGAGGACAGGAGCATACTTTACCCTCCCATCCTTCTCATCCCCATCCACTCTCCCATGAAAATTTTGGAGGCTTGCTTTCAGAATGACGCAGTCTGACGGAAATCTGAGCATTGCATGTTTCGATCTATCTGACCCAGACTACTTGTTGGTACAGCATTTGTCACTCTCTTTGACTTTTTATAAGCGGTGTGCAGATCAGTACATTCAGTCAGAGCGTGACACCATAAGCAGGTAAAATGGCAACCACCAGCTCTCACAGAGATGCTTATGTGAGATTGAATGACAATAGTGTGGTCACCTTTTTTTTTTTTTTTTTTTGCTGTCCCATCTTCTGTGCCACCTCATTGGCATTGCAGCCACGCTGTTCATTCTGACACCGTGTCCACAGCCACAGCCCGGCCCGTTCTGCCACAGCCCCAGCGCCGGCAATCCACAGGGAGCAGTCAGTGTCAAGTAGTCAAGAGGCAATTCACCAGAGGGGACACTGCACTGCTGCCGAGTCACTTTGGTGGTGTTCAGTGGCACCTGTTCTGATCTAACACATGCAGGACACTACCTACGAAGCCCCCTACAGTCGACAATAATTGCTTTGTCGCGGAGCTGTGGTGAGTGAGCTCTCCGTCTGGAGGCGCCACCATGTCCGTCCAACGACAGCCCCCATGAACTCGCCGATATCAGTGACCCCGATGGAATCAATTCAAGGCCATAAACATGGAGCAGACACCGTAACCGAGGTCACCATGAGAGCAGGGCATGAATGGCCTCAGAATTTAAGACTTTTTTTTAATGCTGATTGACGAGAATGATGATGGAGAAGATGATACTACAGATTTCCATTCCAGTCTAAGACTGCGTGACTGGACTATACTCTACGCTTACTTTTATAATGTATCTGGACATCAACCAGGCTGGAGACATACAGACACCTGCTGTGTTGGTCAGAAAATCTGAGCAACACTCTCAGAGACACATCCATTAAATGGATGAAATTTGGCTGTGTGGTCCCAGACTTCCCAATTGAACCTGTAGCAAACGCAACTCTGGGTTGGAGCCAGTCGGGGCAGAAAAATCCCATATGGCTCTGATGAGAATCGAACTCACAACCTCCCAGCCGGGAGTCCGCAAGGCTAACGCTTTGCCACAGGGGCTGGTGCTGGTCAGTTAGCTTACCCAAAGAACACTCAGTGCCCCACTGACTCCATTGCCACTTTTTTTTTTTCTTCTCCTGTTAATTCCTTTTTTTTTCATGGAGCTTTTGTATCCAGAGTTTCTCATTTTTACATTTCACTGAAATTCACAGAGAAATGGCAGCCCAGCAGTCTGCTGCCAGCTGTCGTTGACCTTTTGATGTATACCTGTTGACAGGACTACCTGCTGCAGTCAGCGCGACCTGGTGACTGGGACTACCACAGCAGTCTGGTGACGTCCCAGGACCCCCGTGAGCTGGTGCTGCTGTGCGTCAAGGAGAAGCTTCTGGAGCACCTCCATCAGGAGGTGCCCTACAACATCTCCCTGGTGAGCGTGGGTCTGCGTGTGTTTGTGTGTTGTAGTCTAATATGGTTGATGTTCACGTCACTCTGGCAGTTTCTGTGTGTGTGAGTGAAGGATGACAGTATGCAGAACTGCCAATCGTCCCCCTTTCGGCAGAATTTATTATGGTAAAACGCAAGTTTTGCTTGCTGTAAAAAAAATTCTGCTCACAAAAGAAAAGTGTGTTTATTCACAGAGTTTGCGATCTGCCATTTGTACAGTCAGAGTTGTTTGGAAACCTACTTCCGGTCCAGCTTCCTCCGCAGCCATCATGTCAAAACGACTTGCTGGACAGATTAACACTGAGACAGAAAAGAAGAAAAAGAATGTAAAACAGAAGTGCAGACTCGGGCTGCTTTCTGCTGTCATGATGGGAGTGCTGCTGATCCCAGTCAGTGATTCGGCCTGTGAAAGTGTTCAGACTTGTCAGAAAACAAAAGAAGTTGGCAGTTCTGAGTATGTGCAGATATGGTAGACTTTCTGCCTATCGGTGAAAGCTGGCTGATGTGCTGGAACCATAACAGAATGAGCCTGGGTGGTGCTATGTGTAAGGGAGCAGCATGGAAGCAATGTAGCCATGGTATTGAGAGAGTACAGAAGGTAGGGACAGCAGGAAAAAAAACAAACCCAAAACTTAAACGTTTTCAAAGGGCCTTGTCACCGTGTTACAGTGTGATGGTGTTGTGACAGGACATAGTGTTGTGGGAAGTGGACGAAGAGGGCATGTTCAACGTCATCATCAATGCCACAACCCAGACCAGGCGACAGGTGGTAAGTCTGAAAGCTCACAGATTTTAAGCAGGAGCAGAACCATTAAGTTCCACATTTGAAAGAACTGCAATCAAAGCAGCTGCGTTACATTAAGTTCTTGGATGATTTTAAAGAGTAAAAACTGGAGTACTATGATGTGCTCTTATTTTGTGTCCGTGAAAAGGAAACATGATTGTTAACTTTCCAGTGTGCAACAAACAGAGACCATTGTGTATTTTGAAGCAGTTTAGTTATAGGACATGTCATGATGAAATACTCATGATCACTTCAGTTTTAATATGGCCCACCCAACCATGGTAAATAAAAAGTAAACTGAAAAATGTCAACACAATAAGTTAGTGCGAAATGGACAAACAGATGTTGCAGAATGGACAGCTGCTGTGTATTCTGGACAATGTCTTGCTGCGTAGTCACCAGATTACTTGAAAAACAAGAAAAGCTGCTGGTATGGTACAAAGTATATTGAAAGAAAAAAAAGTGTATAGACTTCACTGAACAAAGGTGAATGGATGGATCACAAGGGCAGGAAAGCAGTGTACAATATGAAAGAAAGACTGAAAAACAAAACAAAGGTAGACTCAAGGACGTTCGCCGGGAAGAGAAAATAACTACCACAGAATTTCCAGGAGACAGGAATGGTGTGTACTGAAGGAGTTCCCACCTTCCAAGTGAGGGAGGGAAAGGGGTGGGGGTGGCCAGTTTTTTGTGAGTTGTCTTTACATCGAACTGGTGCGGTGGCCAAGATGTAACGGCGAGTTCCAAGAGCTGGATTATATCGCTCCTGTTTCTCTGGCCTTCTGTTCTTCATCTCTAGGACCAAGTTCATAAATGAGGGTTTTACCATAGCAACACTTTGAAGCAGGCCTGCCCAGTTGTGGTCTGCTTGAGCTTGAAAGGGGTGCAGTCATGGGTCAGCGGCAGTATTGTTCATTGGTTTATGAAGCTGTCAGGCAGGGTTTAGCAATTCTAGAGCATATTCTCAAATGAGAACAAGTGCAGAACAGCATCCAAATCCATTTCAGAGCTTGTTGCATGCTTATTTGGGCACAAAACACTGGTTCACTTTGCAATATAAGCTTTGAATGCATTAACATGCATTGTATGAGTTTGTAGACTATTATGTATGTACTTGGTATGTCCAGGCTTGTATATCTGGTCATTCTTGGTGTAGCAAGTCTACTTTCTTTCACACGTCAGTACTTCTTTACACCAAGTCATAACAGTCTTATGACAGATCAGCATATGTACTTTAAGCCATAATGGTTGCTAAAAGCATTCTGTTTTTGAGATATGGATAGAAGCCTGTTCTTTTTCTGTCTGCAGCATCAGCAGTTTATCAGAAGAAAGTTTGATATAAGCTGGGTTCATACTATGATCGTGGAGAGGGGGACAAGAGGGTATGTTTCTAAATTGTTTTATATGAGCCTAAAATATTCTTTTTTTTGTTGTTCATGCAGTCCATTCTTCTTGGACCGAAAGGGTCGACCATACAGAAAATCGCCAGTGAAGCCAAACAGGAAATGATGAATGCCTTCCGATGTGAAATGCGTCTGAAGATCGTCGCCAGGTGCAGACCCAAACCATCCCACAGGAGATAATGTCGACAGCGAGGCTTGTCGCTTCGTTTTGTGTCAACTTTGTGATGTTCAGCTTCGTCCTAAGACAAATGTTTCTGAAGTGTGAAAACCATTGAAGAGACTAATACAGCACCATCGCTTCAAATCTGTGTGAAGCAGAATTAATCCGTGTTAGCGAGAGAGTTCAGGGTTCTGTTCTAAGATCATGGAAATGGTCAGTTTAGCGCTTTTCATTAACCTCTCCAGTGCCATGACCATTTCATACTTGGTGACATTTGCCAAGAGATTTGGGGTTGCTAATGGTATTGATTGATTTTAAAAAAAAAAATGAAGATGCAAAACTATTGAAAGAAAATGTGCACATCTGATGCTTTCAAAGAGGAAAAAGAAGACACTTTAAGATATTATTATTCAACTATGGAACTGAACAAATTCCTGCATGGATGAAGACAGGTTATCCATCCTGGGGTACTTTAAAGTACGCCAGCACAGGACAGAAACAGACCTGTTTATCCGTACAGTTTTGCCATATTTTTGTGTTTGGTGAAAATATGATGAATATGACAAAGTAAAAGAAGGAAAAGGGGGCTAGGATAAAATCTGCAGACAAAGTTCTTAAGTGGTAAATGCGCATTCAGTATATAGCCATTGTGCTATCTTGATGGACTGTGACCCAAGAACAACAAACTCTACGTGCAAATCATGTTTGGGCGTGCCTGAATCTTGGACAACATGCTGATACATTTGAACAATAGCGAGGACTAGATGCCTTCAATGCAATCAGAAAAAAAAAAAAAAAAAAAGAGGTGAAGAGAGAGCATGAATTTGTGCCAAAGTATGTTGATCAGGTCTGAAAGTTGATCTGTATAGGGGGAAGCTATTTCTACACTAGTTACTGGAAGATCGAGTATCCCTTTAACCTCTGCTATGTATTGGTAGGTGAAAACAACCCCCACTCCCATTCCCCATCCCATGTACCTAAACAAAAAATTTGGAAGGTATGTACACATATTTTGTAGAAAATTCACTTATTTTAGTTGAAATAATAGAGTAAATGTCTGCAAAAATGTTTATCTCTGGGGCTTTAAAGAGAATAAGCTGAATTTGTGCAATACACGTGAATAGAAATCTGTATTCCATTTACAAGTACCTTTTAATTGTCATCAACTTTTTTTTTTCTTTTTTAAGTCAAAATTCATTAAACTTATTTAAGATAACGGTACTGAGAGAGAATGAATGTTGCTCATAGCCCAGCCGATGACACCCAAGCTGGTTTCATGTGTTGCCATATATATCAGACTTGAAGAACACCTTCACACACACATGAGATGTCATTTCAAGAAATTTAATCATATACAAACCATGAATATTTTTACAATACTTAAACCCTTTTCCACCATGAATAAATGAAAGCCGCACAAACACATGTATTATTTCAAATCTCAACATCCACTCCTTTTCAAACTCCCATATCCTTTCACTCAACAGGGAAAAAGTAGAAAAGTCATTTTCTCTGATTTCTGGGATGCGCTAGAATGCAATTTTGGAAAGTGCAAATTTCCTTGGAGTTACCATCGAGTCCAACTCCATTTCTGCAGTGTCCTTCAAACAAGACAGTAAATCAAGGTTCAGACTGAATGCAACCATAACGTCTTCTACAATTGTAAATCCCACTAATTTTCAGATGAGAAGGCCAGTATGGCAAGTATAAACATAGCATGGATCCTTGTGAAAAATGGAAAGGATGAGTGAAAAGCTGAGTAACATCTGACCGAGTGACAAGACAGACAACCTAGTGTAGCGCCAGTAGGTTGCTCTTCAATTGGCTCCACTTTACGTTGGCAGTCCACTGTAAAATAAGACGGCATGGACTGTCAAGTGCCTAGAGCCTGGTTTCTAACTGGGGATGCCTGCTAAGTTCTCTATACACCTGTCTGGTTGTCCAAAGGCACACCAAAACACTGCTATGGGTCAGAATTGCGCTTATTTGCTCCATTCATGATAGAAGGGGTTAAAAAGGAAATATCTATTCTATAAACTGACTGTGCTTCTTTACAATAAATACTTTCAACAAAGCCTTTTTTTTTTAATGATCTTTAACTCTTTCATTCCTACTTTTCTATGAACCATTACTTCTCTTGTTCCTAGATTCTTATAATACGAGTATTTCCTTCATTCCTGGATTTAGAGAAAAATAAAGTAGTGTAAAGTGAGAACTGCCACGTATGCAGTAGCAAACCGGCCAGAATACAGCGGCAACCACTTTGCCACGTTGAGTGGCTGTCTGGCATACATTCCATTCATAAACACTGCTGCGCAAGCGACCCAGTCATGACGTGTACTGATGACACGACTCGCGCGAAGTTCAAAGCGCTTACCGCAAGAACCGATTTTTCCGGGCTCCAGGAAGGAAAGGGGATTTTGTGCTGCCCGGTTTTCCGGCTGCAGGGAAGGAAGGCTAAGATTTCTGCAAACCGGAAAACCGGGTTGTAGGGACGAAAGAGTTAAAGAGCTACTATCTTATCTTTCAAGACTGTTAATCAGCATTTCAGGTAGTTTTAAAGTAAACTTGAAGAGAGCTCATTCCTACCTTTCTCTTCAATCTTCTGCTCATATTCAAACTTTGGACTGGTTTTGAAATCAGTCTCTGATCGAACAAATTAACAGAAAATCCTTCTGTCTGGTTCCTGTCAGTGTGACCTCTCTACTTCTGTTACAATAGGGTCACAAACACCTTTGTAAACTGAACAAAACAACAGCAAGACTGAAATATCTCTACTTCTGTTACAACAGGATCACTAACACCTTCATAAAAATAGCTGATCAACAGAAGGCTAAAACATCTCAAGCATACCTCATCCGTATTCTCTGTTTAAAACTCATCTTTTTTTTTCCATACTGCAGCACTTTCTGATCAAAGTCATCATCATGCCTAAATCTACAACTTTTTCACGGTGCCGACATACAACACACAGGTACCCTTCACCCAAATACAATAGCCCTCAAGAGGCTTACAAGTGCTCCCATGAGCAACACACTTATGCATGGAAAAAAAATGAATGAGCACTATGCATTCACACACATCTCATTACACACATACATATATATATGGCAACATCAACCGGCCAATGATCCCAACATTACCTGGCCTTCAACTGACCCCACACCTCCTCCGCCCCCCTCTCCCCATCAAAAAGAAAACAAATTCATGTCAACACTCTTGAATTTAAATAAAGCAACAGATGTATACAGTACCAACAGATGTAAACAAAACATTCAAAATAATCAGAGGAAGAAACCAATGTGCTGAGAAATGACACTTTTTTAAAGTCTCAAACCCTGATCACTATATCGTCTACTGTAGAGATCTTTTTTCATGAATATTCCCTGTTCAGTGTCGCCATGACTTCAAACTACACTAGTAAATAACAACGAGCAGACGGCGTCAATTTAAGATCATCCACTATACTTCTTAAAATTTCAAACTCGTACCTCTATCTCATTTCAGCGTCTTCTAAAACCCTTTTTTTCACATTGTAAAACTGGACAGCACTGTAAAGATCATGCTAAAAGCATGTACGAAATGATGCATTTCAAAATGATCCTCTTTCCTTCCAAATGCTCTGATGTGCAAGTATATGAGAATTTGGATGAAGATTTGCCCTTTCACAGGATCATTCTCGCAAACTCCAACATTTGTAGCAAAAGTGAAGAAGACGGCTTCTTTTGACTCTGATGTACCATTTTTGCAGAGTCAAATATAACTTTTGATCCCTTCTTGCAATCTTTTTAAGACATTGATCAATCTGATCATTGCAGAGATAAAAAGCATTTTAAATGAAAGGATGGTTTGAGAAATTGGTAAAAAGTTGCAACATTAATAAAAACAAAATGCACAACATTCAGACAAATACATTTCCATACCCTCCTGCATAAAAGAAATGTCCTCCTCTCTTCCCAAGCCTGTGTCAAATCATTTTGGGAAAAAAAAAAAAAAAAAAAAGACAATGAAGCCATGATCATGCAAAAATCATTTCAACACAGGCAGACCATGTGATATCACATGTGGAAAATAAAATGGATGTGCTTGGTAGTTGGAAACTTGGCGACTGTTGCAATTTTTTTTTTAAACATTTTATAATAAAACAATTCTTGCTTAGTATTACACATCTGTTCACAAGTAACAATCTTGCTCTGGTGAGGACACCACCACTCGCCCAGTTTTCTCCTCTCTCTCTCTCTCTCTCTCTCCTCTTTCTTACAAAATAAGCAGTGAAATTTTTGGTCTGGTTTAGTTTGTGTCGTGCAGAGATGGGGGAATGAAAATGCCCAGTGATTGCTTCCCATCTTTAAAGAGTCAAATGCATGCCTATGTAAAGAACAAGAAATAGAGCAGCTGCCATGGTGCATGATTAGCATCATCAGAGCCACGCAGTTGTGGGAGGTTTTTTTGGCCCTGACCAGCCCCAACCCAGGGTGGAGTTGGCTGTGAACTCCGCTGGGCAGAGATGGAACACATTGTCACAGTCAAATTTCTCCTCTCAATGGATGCACATGCGAGAGTGTTGCTCCGATTTCCTGACCAACTCTGCAGCAGTCCTATCTCTCAGGCCTGGGCTGACGCTGAGATTTATTTTGAAAGTGAGCACAGAGTATAGCTGTGCCATGTAGTCTTGGACCAGAAAGGAATGCCATGGTATCATCTTCATCATTCTTGTCCCCACCAATCAGCATTAAAAAAAAAGTGTGTGACCGTTATGCCAACTCTCACAAAGACTTCAGTTTCAATTTGGTTTCGAAATCTCTGCCTTTGCAGGAATTTGTGTTGAGGTCACTGGTATCAGCAAGTTCATGAGTACTGTCATTGGATGGCATGTTGCGCCCTCTGGGGGGGGGGCATTCACCCATGTTGGCTCTGTGATCAAGCAATTACAGTCGTCGGTATGGGGCTTAGTAGGTGGTGTCCTGCACAAGGTGGATCAGAACAGGCATCACTGAACTCCTGCTGAAGAGTCTCTGCAGAAGTGCAGTGCCTTCTCTGATGGATCATCTCATGAAGACTCAACACTAACAGCTCCCCCCTGTAGACTGCTGGTATCAGGGCTGCAGCAGGCCAGGATGCGGCTGTGGAAAGGGAGCAAGAAATAAATTATCAACAGCGTGGGCATAATGCCACTGACGTGGCACACATGTGAGCAAAAGAAATGAAAATCAAAAGGGGTATCGCACTCCCCAGATGTCAAGAATTACATTATGCATGACTTTTTAACCTCAACTTTTAGAAAAGGGTGGGGGGGAGGGGGGGGGGGGGGGGGGGGAAGTTATTTACCACCAAGGACATAGACAAACACAGTACAGGACAAGACACGATGCATTTCGACCTCTTGGGTCTTCTTCAGGCAAAAAAAAATTATGTATAGGACAGTGAAAATGAAGGAGGAGAAACCACTTCTAATATTTGCTGCACAACTAAAATGGCATTTTGGTCATGCGGGGAATATGAGAAGATAAGTGGTTTCTCTCGTTCGTGTTCACTGTCCTACACGTCATGTGTTTTGCCTGAAGAAGACCCAAGAGGTCGAAATCCATTGTGTCTTGTCCTGTACTTTGTCTATGTCCTTGGTGATAAATAACCCCCTCTCTTTCTAAATTTTGCTTCATTTTCCACCCTCAGTCATTCCGTTTTGATCCTCAACTTTTTAAACAGACAATGCAGACACAAGGGTGGACATGCTGTGAAGGAAAGCTCCTGTTGATGCACTTTCATCAACATACTTGCCTGCACTCATTTGTTGCTTGTTTGTCTTGCCTGCTCAAGTGTTGCAAGCCAAAATGCACAGCACATTCACAGTCTTTTTGCAATTGCTGCAGTCTGAAGTGTACATTGCCCTCTTTCTTTTGTCTTTCATCTTTGTTTTGTTTGCTTATTGCCTACATTCACTTTTGTTTGGACCTATATTAATATAGCACTTCTCCCTGATCTGTGCCCCCTACCATCAAGGTGCAGACAACGGCCAGTGAGTGAAAATGAACCACTGCTTATCTCATGGTCCCCTGACCATAAGGATCAGTCTCGCTTTTGGTACCATACAGCCCAGTCACACAGCTCAGTGTATCACATTCACACACAAAAACCACGAGCATCTGGGAAAAATAAAAAAAGACAGAAAGAGGCAAATGGTTGTTGCTGTACCTCTGTTCCCAGTATTTTCTTGTTGTAAACCAATGCCACAGGACGACCTGCCTGCAGCACCCATTTTGCCATGCACACATCACTCGCACCACTGATGGAGAGCTTTCCAAGCACCAGCACTTTAAGCGGAGACTTTTTCCTTCACAAATCTGCAATCCTGTTGAACCTTCTTCCTCTCATTCATACCAAGGAACCGGAACGTCCATGAGATGCAAGAGTCTGACACTTGCACAGACACCACATTCTCTACCAGACTCCTTTTGGCTGGCTGCAGGCAGGTCCCATTATGCAATGTCGATCCCCCCATCACAAACCACTCCAATGCAGCAATCGACACCGTCAGATGCAGGCAGTCCAGCCCACAGTCCCACCCTAGATCTGTCGGGCAGGATAACCAGTGCTGCAGCAGGTTGGCAGGAGATGGGACCCAGTGTTGTGTAGAGATGGGGCGGTGGGCTGGCTGCTACACCTCTAGATGCTTGGCTGTGGTGTTCTGGATGAAGGGTTCGTGCCACATGCGTCGCAAATCCCCCTGTGAATAATCGACGGCACATTACTTTCAGGTTTGAAATTTGGACATACAAGATCACAGTGAAAAGTGTGTATGCCTGTGTGTGTATGTAAGTGTGTATGCCTGTGTGTGTGGTGTGTTAGAATTTGTTCATGCATTCATAGGAAACTCCAGGTACCCCATAAATTACCCAACAAAAGATAGGCTTAAGCAAAGGTGTAGGAAGTCGGTATCTGGAGCTCTTACTTAACTCCTTTCATTCGGGAAACACACCAATACATACTGCTGCCTGGAAATACAACAGCCGTGACTCGCATTTTTTTCATTTTAAGGATTTTTGGAATATAATAAGAGTGGGCCAAGGGGCATAACATAGCCAAGTTCAATCACATTATACCAAAAATAAACGTGGTGTACTCAAAAACTTTTACCTTAACTCAGCTCGCAATATATCTTGTGGGGATAAATAATCAGATCTTTCCATCTCCTGTAAAATCTGATTTTTAGACTTTCAGCAGTTGTATTTCCAGGCAGCGATATTTACCACAGGCACTGGGCTCTGGGCTGTAAATCTCCATAGCATTCAGGAAGTGCATGCACATGCATCCCACAGGTGCCATTATTCAAATGGGAAGTAAAAGCTGTGAACTCATCTGACACTTAACCAACTTATGGAACCTGCACCATTTTGACGGAAATTGTCCTGATTTAGAATGAAAATGAATTTGATCAGATGGTTTTAACTACGAAAATAGAATGGTGATGTCAATAGCAGACACAAAAGTTTGGTTGAACAGTGACACCAATAATACCAACATGAATTTAACAGGATTAGCAAACTTGTACAGAAATATACCGAGCAAAAAAGTTTTGACTTTTGTACAGAAACAAACTCACTTCTTGCACATAATGTTAGAGATCTACATCGACAAAGCCAATCCAGTCGAGAAGAAAATCTCAGTCACTTGCTGCCTCACAGTTTGAATCAAAGCCATACTCCTCTGTTGTGAATCAAAGCCTAAGTTTTATGTGAAAAACCCTGAATGGGAAAAGGGTAAGCCCTAAGTTTTATGTGAAAACCCTGGAAAAGGGTAAGACTTGTGTTTGATGAAGCATTTCAGATTGAAAAATTGGTAACTAACTGCAGTAACTTGGGGCTACACACACATGATTTAGTTGACTTTCAAATCACAGTCTAAGGACAGAGGTGTCAAATCCATACTTGTGACTACGGTAATGAGCCCATTTGTTTTTATTGTATCAAATGCAAAACTGGTTTCTTTTTTTCTTTTAAAAGACCAGTTATTTTTTGTTTGTTTTTTTAAACATACTTACTGGTGTTAAATTTCAAATCAATACAGAATGAAGACACCAACAATGCAAGTGGCAGCAATGACAATGTTGCCGTCTTCATTTTCGTTTTAGTTAATAATGACACATGTAAAATTCAATTCTTTTCCAAACTATTTGTTCCCAATTTTCTTTCTTTAGTAAATACTTCAGCCCTGCTGTTGTCTATGAAGTTGAAATATGAGCACAGCAAGATTCACATTTCAGTGAACATGTTTTTTCCTTGTGACTAAATCACTTCAAAATTCTGTAATACAACTTTTATATCTGAGCTAACATTAAGAATTTTTGTACTGAAACAGCGTATGTCGTACATAACAAAAAATCACTCCCTTCCACAGACAACATTTTTTTCCAGGACAGTAAGTTTCTTTCACTAGCCACTACTTTCATCTCTTTTGAATGGCTGGAATTATTTGCATCATTTTAAAGAAAATTTACATCCAATTCCAAGTATACATAATACATAGCCATTCATTAATGAGCACACCAACAAAAGACTATTACATGATCTGAACTTAACACTGGAAAAGGCCCAGATCAGGGGCCTACTAAGCCTCTAGGCCTCTCACCACAAAGGCTGAACTTCTGACTTATTTGTCTCGGCTGGAAATGGGTTGTTGTGACACCAAGTATCTTCACACCACCATATACCGCCCCCTGTCGGTCCTGTCTGTAGGCAAGGCCAGATTACCTTGAGGTAAGCCATGGTCAGCAGAGGAAGCAGGGTAAAAGGAACTAGGTACAGCAGTGCAGGCTGTGCCGCTCGGAACACCTCCGATGACACTGTAGCCGTCAGCAGACCTAGGACATATCGAACATCTCGTTAGAATCTTTCCCCTTCACACCTGTCGCCCCACAGGGCATGCTCGTCGCCACCACACAAACATGGAAGGGGCGACAACTTTCGGTCCTTCTGTACCACAGCCCCCAAACAAAAAGGGGGTGAAAATGGGATTTGAGGTAAGTTTTGATTCCATGGCCATCTTCGCTTGACAGTGTCATGGAAGGATACATTCTACATACACTGTCTTGGAAAATTCTGTAATTAAACAGACTGCTCCACGGAATGTCTTTCTCAGGATACATGAAAATCTCATACAACTATTGACAGACTTTAACTCTTGTACGGTTCATCAAAGTGGAAAGCTGTGTCTAACTCTGCAGACAAATTCCAACATAACTTGTAACAACAGAGAATCAGTTGACTCGGATTTCAGGTATACAGGTAACAGCATGTTAACAGCATGTTCCAAGACCAAAATTTGTATCAAAATTTTCTTGAACCATAACATGTTCCACGAGTTACTTTGCCTGCACCAGTCTTCCAGCCTTCATTTTAGGTAGTCTGGGGGTTCAAATGTTAACACTGTAAATGTCAAAAGGCAGGCCTCCGATCCAGTGAGGCAGGTAGGTCAGAAAGTGTGCCTGCTAGTATAATAGATGTCTTTTGCTGTCAACAGCTCCGTTTTCTTGTACGCGTCTGTGTATATTAACCATATGTGCACGGTCCGCGTGTTTAATTCCATCTTATTGACTTGTCAACACATGGCTAACTTGTCGACAAAATGATGTCCCATTCATTCTACCATGGCTGTCACTGGGTTACAACGGCAATACCAATTCTGATTACATCACCCTACCCACTATCACCATGCCAGATTCTTGGCCACTCTGTCAACAAAACAAAACCACAGTGATGATTCTTTATCCAACTACCTGTGTTCTAACAATCTTCCTAGTCCCCATCAGCTGCTGGCCTATGGCACTGCCGCCTGACTGGATACAGAGGGGACCAAAGGCTCACGAAGGAAAGGTAACAAAACTAACCACAATCAAAATGGAGACTCCCTTTCAATCGGTTATGGAGGGAGGGTCACACATAATCCCTGGACTGGACATATATGTGATGGTACCGATCATCAACCCAAGGACACCAAATAATTATTTTCCAAGGGCACCGCTTTCAAGTCCAAACAGGAATCAACATCCTGACAGTGTAGGTTCTCTGCTTGCCAACACAAAGTATAAAATAGGTGATGACTTTGTTCTTCGCACCACTGCACAAAACTTGTCATTAACACATGAGGCCGACTAATAATACGGCTCGATAAAAAGAAATCAGACAATAACCAGCATTTTGCTGACTGACTGTTGATCTTGGCTGAAATAATTCAACTCGCATAACCATCTCAGCACTGTCATAAGGCTATAAAACATCAAATTAAGGAACAGGGACACACAAAAAAGCTCGATTAACATCATCATTAACTGAAAGCAGGTAATACAGGATACACAACACCACCAACAGTTCTGAATGTCAAAAAGAAACAGTGATATTCTTCCACTATCACTAAAAGCCCCAATGCATTCGTTCGAATGTATAAACATGCTATAAAAAAAAAAGGGATCTCATTCATTCAGAAAAACAGTGAACGCATTTCTTAAAAAATCACACACAAAAATCAACAGAAAGGAAGTCACCTAAGAAGTATCCCACAAGAGAGCAGTGAAAATAGGAGATGCGTTGGACGTAGTTGGGAGGCGGTGGAACACCCGTTTCTGCCGATGTGGTCTGGGATTTCTGTACATGTCGTAACGTAACACAAAAACACAACAAGAGGCCTGGCATCACCTGTCGACAGTCACAATACAAATCACAGCACAGGTTAAATATTGCAGAACACATGCACAAATGCGCGCACACGCTCGCCCACACACACACATGCATAAACACATGCAAGCATGTGCGTGCACACACACATACAAATATTTTCATTTACTGTCTAAGATCAAGGCATTTTACTTGCTGACCAGCATTTTGCCATTAATTAACTTCCCCTTTGATGTATTTTTGTAAGGATTACTCACATCCTTCACTTTTCTTTTGCTCATACTTAACCTGTCCAAACAAATGCCTTTCTCCAAGCTGGCATGAAACAATGTTTCTACTTCAGGAATTCCCACACTTGAAAATGTGACAGAGTAAGGCAGCTTCTCATGCCTTCTGTTCCAGATAAGAGTGCTGGAGCTGTTGCCCTTGGCTAACATGTCGCCTCCTTGCATGACATCATAAATTGCTTCCCTTCCTTTCCCAAAGAGGTGAAACACTTCTGGTTGCTTTCCATTTCTCAACACCAGTTTTGGCCACCATGGAAACCATCAAGAAGCCTTTTAGTTCTTAGACAAAGACCTCTGCACAGCGTCAGCACTTCCCTTCAGCCACAACACTTACAACTGTTGCTGACATGCAATTCTGGCACTTTTGTTTATTTCATGACCTCCATTATACGCAAAACAGCCCACTGATTTATATCATCAACAGAATGGGGAAAGCACTAAACTGTGCATGCAGTACACTTACAGAGATCTTTTGGCTTATATCTCACTGCTATAGCAAAACGAAGAGGAAAGAGAGAAAAATGTTTTTAAAAAAAAAAAAGGGGGGGGGGGGGGGGGGGGGGGGAAGGGGGTGCAGAATGTTATTCAAGCAAAATAAAAAAAACAGCAGTAAACCCCAAGTGGTGTTTCCA
>JADBJO010006392.1:25000-32140 GCA_016801955.1 Conus betulinus | reverse complement strand
TATATCATCAACAGAATGGGGAAAGCACTAAACTGTGCATGCAGTACACTTACAGAGATCTTTTGGCTTATATCTCACTGCTATAGCAAAACGAAGAGGAAAGAGAGAAAATGTTTTTAAAAAAAAAAAGGGGGGGGGGGGGGGGGGGGGGGGGGGGAAGGGGGTGCAGAATGTTATTCAAGCAAAATAAAAAAACAGCAGTAAACCCCCAAGTGGTGTTTCCAGAATGTATTCACAATACCTTGTTTGCATTTATTCACAGTGAAAAAAGCAGGGAGTCAGCAGTATTCTGTTCTGCTTCAACTTAAGTATCCATAAATATTCATCATGTGAACTGATCTCAGAACGTTTTGTAAATACAACACTTCTCCCTCCTTCATCCCCCATCCCCCATCCCCCCCCCCTTTATGCAAAGCAATTTGCTATACTCCATCAACACTATGTACTGGTACATAACCTCATCTGACCAAGATGCTATTGGTGCAGGGAATTCCACACATACCATGGAGAGGAATGTGAACTGATCTCAGAACGTTTTGTAAATACAAACACTTCTCCCTCCTTCATCCCCCATCCCCCCCCCCCCCCCCCCCCCCCCCTTTATGCCCCCTTTATGCAAGCACTTTGCTATACTCCATCCAAATGTACTGGTACATAACCTCATCTGACCAAGATGCTATTGGTGCAGGGAATTCCACACATACCATGGAGAGGAATGTGAACTGACATATGTTGAAAGGCGCTTTGTAAATAGAACGGAACCTTTTGCATGTGAAACTCCAGACAACTTTATGTATGAAGCCACCCCCACCCCCACATGTAACTTGCAGGTGTGAAAGCCTTTACCTTTGTAATGACTTGAAACCCTGATAGTTATTTTCTTTTAATCTGCAGTCAAGGTGCTTTGAGGCTATGGCCAAGCAACAGCCTCAAAAGCTAAAAAAGCAATCAGACAGAACGAAAACGTCTTCTGTTTGGTTTAATACTCTTTCAAAGTATGGAAATTTAGAGCACAGTTTAGCACACACACAATTTGTAGTTCCCTGAGAGCATCATGCCCTTCTGGAGGATTTATACAGATACATCTCCTTCCTTTCCTGATGTTTTGCTTGTACACATGTTTTTTTTCTTTTCAGCTTTTGCCCATTGTTATTCACATCTGAGGCAGAGGGGAAAGCTATCCACTCACCTCCACATTTGGTGAAGGAGACAATCTTGGCTCAGGGCTATTTTATACGATTTGCTGGTTCTGGCGTGTCTCACACCTGTCTGTGTGGGCTCAAACATCCCTCTTGCAGATGGGTTCATCCCACCTTCCTTTTCCTACATCTAGCACTTGTTTGGACAGGTAAGTATGAGGGAAAAAAAGAAGCACACTGCAAACATGGATTGAAAAGAAAAAGACTTCTATTAAGTACATGCTACAAATTACATTTAAAGTGCTTTGGAAAAAGTCGTATGTCACATGTACAATCAAAAATGCTGTACACTTTTATTTTTCAACAGAAATGACACATCTCCATGACAAATATTCGCTCTGTTTCTTCTGAAAAACCACCATGAACTGGTACTTACAATATCACCCAGTCCAAGCATATTGAAATTGCTGGAATTCTGCGAACTGAAACAGAGAAACCAGAAAATATGACATATAACTGCACACATTAAGCCCGAGATCATCAAAATTCACTTCTTTTTTCACCGTTTCTTCAAATAACAAGAACCTGCTAAAGTACCTGTCACATCTGGTATGTTGAAGCTGTTTTTCTGTGTTTTGTTTGTTCTTTGTTTTCATTTGTGGTTTTAAATGTGCACGCACTCTCCGAATGTGCTGGAGTGATGATGTATACAAGAAAATGAGATCCATTACATACCGTTCTGTTGGATTTCAATATAATGTGCGGTGAGTTTCACCAAGTCTGCAAGACCTGCATGTCATACCCATAGGATCCACTGTAGGTAGCACAAAACTAAGTAAAAAACAGGGTGGAGCAGGAAGTGTACATAGAGGGAAAGGGGATGGGAGGGGGGAGGGATGGTAACCTATCTGCAATACGAATGACACCATGCTGTGGTCTCGTCCTTTCACCTCTGACCTTACTTTCCAACAAAGTTTACCCATCTTGTGGCCCCAACCACTAATCGCACTGAATTTGAAGACTGAATGACAGATCCATTCTCTGTCAAGCCTCCAAGGTCTCCAGAGTATTTCATACTGGTACTTTCCCTTTCCCTCTGACCTTGAATTTCTTTACCTCCACTTTTAATAGCATTGTAACTCTCACCCTGCGTAACTGCTGTACCAAGACGAATGAAGATTGGATGAAAGACCCACGCTCTGATATGCTTCCAAGCTTTTTCTGCTGAGCCATATTTTGATGTAAACTCAGACAGTGAATTCTCACAGGGTACGGGCCTTCACCATGGTCGCTCTCTAAACCCATGAAGATGCAAACTCTTGATCCTCGACTGTTTTCTAATTTCAATAAATTGATTTACGTTATTACCTGACCAGATTCTGAACTGCAATAACCTCAAATGACGTCAACAAAAAAAAAAAAAGGGGGGGGGGGGTGTCTTTTCAAAGTTAATAATCCTGCCAATTGTACTGAAATAAATGCATGCAATATAAAGTTTATATAGCTCTTTCTTTCTCTCACACTCTCTCTCTCTCGTCGGGCACGCACGCGCGCGCACACAACTCACTGCACACGCACACACACACAGTGGGGTCTATCAAAATTGTTCTTGATAATATTATAACTTGCTCTGTGCAAGCAAAGTTTGCATTCCCAGCCAGAAGCCTGTCTTCCCTGCTTAAACTTCCCTAGTTAATACCAGCATTTTAATATTAACTTTCACATAACGTTGTCCAAAGAACATCATCAACCTAGCGCAAAGATGAACACCAGAACAAGAGTTTTCTCACATTAGTGTGCACAAAACAAAGTTTCAGTTCTCAAGAATTAGACACCATGATGAAAGACAGTTTTTTTTCTCTTTCCAAAATGGCTTCTTTGTTACATTTTTCCAGTTAGTTGTTGATAGTTTTGGAGATTACGCTTTATGCTTTCTCCAGCTGATCGAAGTCAGACACCCATCCATCCCAGTTGATATGAAATGTGAGAAAAGAATGGTCCTGTCAATTTGAAAAGACAATGCAATCTCACAACAGTCCATTACCATCATCATTGTTAAAAAGAAGCGAGTGCAATCTCTACCATTTACCATAATCGTTACAGCAGGTTTACTTCACTATCACCGGATCCGGACCGCTCATTCAATCACCGGGCTCCCCCAGTAAACTTTACACAACTCAGTTGAGGAAGACATTCTCTTTAGGTCTTGATGTGAATGGAAGGAAAAGATTAAGATTTTAATTTTATTATACTTCTTTTTAACCTAGTGACAAAACGCAACAGTTTCTTAAAAAAATAAAATGGGTCAAGTGAAAACCAACATACTTACCAATGCTCTAACTCCTGAGCGTGAATATTGAACTATTTGAGGCAAATATATCCCGTTTCCTGTTAAGATGACCTCACTGTACACATGCACTCCCTGTACTTGGTGGTGCTACTCTGACTGTTTACACACACAAAGTCAAGAAAGGGCTGTTCCCTTTCTGCTAAGCTAATGTCAGTGAGCATAGGCATCCAGGCTTTTTCTGTGCCGCATGCAGAAGGCACTGAGATGGACTGCTTACCCTTGGCAAGACGCAGCTTGGCTGCGTCAAAGACAGCTAGGGGCATCCCTTCTATCGGCCTCTCACCAGGCCTAGTAAGGTGGAGGTTTTTCTTGGCAAAACAGCCCACCTGGTTTTAAAGGACAAAGGTGTAAGAATGCACTGCGTGTTAAATGGTGGGTCAACACTGCATCTGATCAGTAACTCGGCTAGTATCGCTGTGGATGCAATAACAGGCCTAGCTTGTACATCGTGCATCGCTGCGTCTGTTGTACGCAGAGTCAGGTTTGTGTATACTGGTTGTCACTTGTACAGGTGGTTGATGTTCGTGTGCACTATCAGGGTCTGCCTGTGCCGTCATGAAGATGCATCCCAGCCCCGGCACCCCATTAGTCCGTCAGTGCTCAGTCTGATTACAGCCCTTTCAAGTCTTCGGCTACAAAGCACCTACGTTGTACTGATCACACGCCCCGCAGTTGAAACACACATACACACACACACAATAAATCGTTGGACGCCTCCAGTGCGTCGCTTCCTCTTATGGTGTCATACAAGTCAGTTGTACACAACAGTAGCATAGCCATCTACAAGGTTGACTAATCCTGCGGTGTGCTGTTGTGACCACTGACATCTTGTGCAGTATGACTTTGATTGACGTGCGTATCTGACAACGCTTTGCAACATTATGCTTGCCTCCCCATGTGTTCATCATTCTCATCCTGGTGCTGTTGTGTGTTGTGTTTTTTTTCTGGTCAAACTTGGAAGGAAACTATGCTGAGTGATGTAGTCCAGCTTGGGCAGTCTCAGCACTTTTCGTTACGGAGCGGTCAAACAGGTTCCCGACAGTAACACACGCCACAGAGCGTGGACTTTGTACCAGCACCAGATTCACCGAATCTTGGGTCGTTCCATGTTACAGCATAGGCATGTACATGTTGTTCAAGCGTGCATCAGCTCAGAACTATAAAAGTTCGGTGCGATTAGACTGCGACAGAAACCTCTGCTATGATCACTACATGCTGCGCTTTGGATCATGAGTTGGAGTGTGTGCATGGATCTAGCCCGGTGTGTGTGTGAGTTGCGCACTGGGAACAGAGAGGGTGGGTTTATATGGAGTGCCGGATTCAGAACATGAAAGTAACTCCTGTGCGCACAAAAGCACGACTCCAAGAATATCAGCAGGGAGAGGCAACCACGCCCAGAGCAGTGGGAGCCTGCAGTGGCTGGCATGGAGGAACTTCTGCGGCCCACTGCGACCTAAATACCGACACAGGAAGGACTTGCGCAACTGTTGGTTGCTGACACCGCTGTGGTGTTTGGGGTGCCAGGGCCACTGCAAGGGATCTATTCAGTGGAATCGCACAACATGAAACCTATTCCCCGCGGGAATCAAGAATTCTGCATCACTTCACGACAGCCGAGTGGAGCCTTGCATGGCTGCTATAGAAGTCAGTGGGATAGCCGAATCGTGATATAAGACACTGTGCGCATAGCAACATTTCCTACCCTGTGGGGTATGCATGATTCCCACCCCACTATCGGTGAAGGGTAATCACATTATGAGGCGCCCTCGGACATCATGGTCACCCAGTGTAGCTACATTTGCATCCCTGAATTACAAATCCCTGACAACTATTTTGTTGTCAAGTGTATGACCCGTGTATGCGCTAGTGTGTTGTACCATTGCAGCATGTGTCTAGGAAGTGTGAATCTATCAGTGTGATGACTTGCCCTGTGTTGTAGTTGTTCAGAATGCAAGCGTTTTTTGATGTGGCTGTTGATGTGTGGTGCGTGTGCTGTGATGCTATTGCGTGTGTGTCGCCCTGTTCGTCTTGTATTCGGACTTGACTGTGACATTCATGCTGGTATAGTCGCGAAAAGCAGAAAATGTGTAGTAGGTGTCGCGGGGTGCTGTGTTAGCCGTGACTGCGAGTCTGCGAGAGGTGCATGCAAGGCGGTGTGTGTGTGTGTGTGTGTGTGTGTGTATGTACTGTACGTGGTCTATGCCTCTGTGTGTGTATGTTTCACTCAGTGGTGGAAATCTAAAATTTGTAAAGAAGGCAGAAAAATATTTGTGCTGAGGTTTCAGACTGAGTTAGAGGAAGGCAGGAATATTTATGTAGAATTGTACTTAGACTAAGTTAGAGTGATAGCTTTCAAGCGGACAAGCACGGAGCACATGCCTAGGCTGACCGTGAAGTTTCTCAGGAAAGGAAATACACACAGCATGATCATCACTATACGCACCCATGCCATCTCTCTCTCTCTCTCCAATTTCTCTTCTCGTCTCTCTCTCTCTCTCGCACACACCACACACCACACACACACACACACATACCTACACACACACACGCATGCATACACACACACATTTACAGCACTCAACAGGGTTTTCGGCAGGGTCTATGGCCACCTTCACCATGGACGTTGGCACTGACGATATTAGGACGAAAAGAATAGCCTAGCTACAGAAAAGACATGCCAAGACCTGACACGCCAACTTCGCCAATCAATATACCCTCCACCAAAAATCCCAATTTCCATTTCAATCCATCTGCACAATTTACCTCTGCTCCCTTCTAGTGGCTTCTTCATATGCATATATGATATTCCACACCCCTCCCCCTACCCCATGCACATTAAAACACACACACACAACAAAACACACAACCCACACCTACAAACACTCCAAAACATCTAACACCTCTCTCCTCTCTCTCACACACACCACACCACACACACAAACCACAACATCCAAATGAGTATGTCCAACCTTTTCTTCCAGCACGAATTTGCATTCAGCCAAACGCAGGACCCGCACGACTGTCAGCTTTCATTTCACATACTCTAATGTTTAAAATGCCCACAGGCCTAGTGGCTGTAGAGGCAGTGAAGGGCAGTTGGGTAAAGAGGTTCACAGTGCCTCTGGCAGAGGAATGAAGGACCCGGCGCTCCCCTCCCACAGCCTTCACCTCCCCCAGAACTCAGCTACACAGCCAATCAGTTGCCGATTCTTACTAATTCTTCTTGCCCATCACATAGATATAACGCCCGTCTACATCATGAATACATTCATATACATACAGCGAAAAACAAACACAAAAAACAATCAACAACAAAAAAAAAAGCAAGCCTTCCCTGAAACTAACCTAGATTGCTAATTCCCTGCGCTATTTTCACTTTCTCTCTTTTGTCAACATCATTCACAAATACCTGCCTACAACGTGAAGGCATGTACACCTGCATACAGAAGAAGAAAGGATGAAATGAAAGCTCCTGCGGTTGGACAGATCTTAAAACATTCAGTCTCATACACTCCTTCCGTACCTATTAACCAACTTGAATTAAGGTATTTTCTAAACAGATTCACACTCACACCCTGTTTCCCTCCTCCCACACTGCCTTTCTTTCAAAAACTATCCATGCATATCCCCCCAAAAATCGTGCACAGACTT
>JADBJO010006392.1:0-20000 GCA_016801955.1 Conus betulinus | reverse complement strand
ATAACAAGTCCATTAATGTCAAATCTTGAAAGTCACACACACACAACGGGGTCACTGTTGAACAGCATCAACAGAGCATCCATGAAAATCAACTGAGACGGTCACGCACACACACACACACACAACACACACGCACACACACACACACACAGAACAAAGGTGCTAATGATTAATTCCAGTAAAAATGGGAATATCGATCAATGTCGTAACTCAGTGCACATACAAAATCACTGTTAATGCCAGAATCAATTCAGAAATCAGACAGTACCATACCATAGTGGCCTCATACACAACACCACCACTGTCACACCAGTATCATTTGATTTATCAATTTCAATTTATCAATTTCACTTTCAGTGTCCTCCTTCAAAGGGCATCAAGGCATGTGGACTAATCATTCCGTAAACACTTCACCAGATCTGCAAAACAACAAGACCCATAGTCCAGGGGTTTTACAGCTAGACGGAGAGGGCAGAGAGTATCAGAAGTCTGTCCTACACCTAAAGCAAACCCACTGGTCAGGCCTTGGGTACTATGTTAACAATGCCTACACCACAACTACAGATGTGTGTGTGTGTGTGTGTGTGTGTGTGTGTGTGTGTGTGTGTGTGTGCGCGCGAGTGTGTGTGTGTGTGTGTGTGTGTGTGTGTGTGTGTGTGTGTGTGTGTGTGTGTGTGTGTGTGTGTGACCGCATGTGTAGGCACGCATGTGTGTGTACACTTGCGCACATGTGTTTGCGTGAGTAAGCTTGCTTGCCTATGGACATAAGCATTTGGAGTGGCCATCTTCTGAGGATGGACATAAGCATTGGGAGTGGCCATTCTGAGGATAATAGCTCTTAAAAAGCAAACAAATAAACCTTTTATTTACAAAAATAAAATCATAACATTTTCTTTTTCAAATGAAAATTTACGTCAGATTTATCAACATAACGCTACACTAATCATACATCTAACAATTCAGCATGAACTGGAAGACTATCAATGTCATATTACCAGGTACATTAATAGTCAAACCATAAAGCCACCGTTATACCAACACATGGTAGGTCTATTAACATCACAATTAAAGACCACACACACGTGCGCACACACACACACACACACACACACACACACAGAGTAACACAGAGTAATACACACACACACACACACACACACACACACACACACACACACAACACACACACCACAAGTTGCAGTCTTTGCTGCACCATTAGTCCTATTTCAATGCTACATCACTGTGATGGTGATCCACATGACCAGTCAATCAATACCACTAAACTGATAACCTGACCTGGCATACGTCAAACATTCTGGCAAAAATTAAACGAATAGTTCCCTGGAGCCATACACCTCACACACATTTGTTTTGTACACACCCTGATCTCAGCACAGAGTCCACTGAAATGCAATTATCATTTTATTCAAGTATCGCTTAACATGGCTATCCATCATCCCTTTCCCTCCCACACCCCCATAACATCCTCTGCTTATCCAATTACCCTCCCCCTCCCCTTACACAGAAGCATACACATCTGATGACACACACCTGCCCCTTCTCTCTCTGTGTCCTATGACGACATACTACACGTTCTTTCTCTCTCTCTCTGTCCGCCATGCCTGCCAGCTCACTCTCTACCTTTTTTTCACTCTTTCAATGCGTCTCTTTCTTACCTCCCTCCATCCCCCTCCTCCCAAAAGATGGAGGTGACGATTTTAATGCATGTCATACAATTTCCTTTTTTCCCCCCCTCCTTGTTCATCACTAATTTCTCTTTTAATCCATTCCTGTATTAATCTTGCACAGACAACTGGATGTAAACTGAAAAAAAAGTGTTACTTCTGTTTATCCAACTACCTTCTTTAAATAGAATTTGTTTGTTTTATCTCTCTCTCTCTTTCAAATTGTACATTCTCTCTCACTGTCTGTCTGTCTGTCTCTCTCTCTCTCTCTCTCTTCTCTCGCCCTCTCTCTCTCTTCCTCTCCCAGGCCACTCACTGGCAGTGAAGATGGCAAATATCATCTGCAGGGAGTCAAAGAAGAGGAACATAATAAGAAGCGATGCCGACGCCCCCACAGGTAAAAACATGGCTTGACAGGTGTCAATGGTCTGAACTTCTGCAAAACCATAGTGCACACACACACACACACACAAACACACACACACACACACACACACACACACACACACACACACACACACAATCTCACTAGATTTCATAACCTCTGCATCTGGAAGTAGCATATTTCTTCTTAAACTTCCAATATCCTGCATCACTCTATTCACTGATTTTCTGCTGCTTAACATATTTCATTAAAAGACTTCCACTTCATCACATTTGATTCAGCTGAGAACAAAACTGTTTCAATGTATACGAAGGTTTTCAGTCACCATCCCTGCAACTAACTGTTGTGGAATAATAATAAAATGAACAAGCTGGGCACTCAGGTCAGCGCAGACCTCCACCAATGTCATGCATATACCTCTTCAGTTGCACCCTACCTGAATGCATCTCTTGATATTTCTCCAAACTGTGACTGATACATCCAAACTGCTCCCAACAGAATGCTAACCATTCCCTCAGAAATGCTCATTGTTCTCAGCAACATTTAGATGGCAGTTGCAGCTTTCCAACTCAGTTCCTTATTCTGCAGTGATTGAATAAATGTCCTCCCACTTCACCTTTTGTTAGTCTGTTCAACGGATCCCATCTAACCAACGCTGTATCTCAAAAGTTCACAGATTATCAATACATCTACTGAGCCTGATTTTTGTTTTCCCTTCACTCACATCCATAGATTATTTTTTTCCTTCTTTTTTTTTTTTCTTTGAACAATAGTCTACTGTGCCATCTTAATTTACACAAAAAGTCCTGGATCTGATCCTGTGAACTGGGACTATACCCAAACCAAATGGGTTCACCCATGGACTCCATTCCATAAGCACCATTCATTTGGAGATAGGGGTGTGCATCTATTTCAGCAAGAGTTACCCTACTTGTGTGTTGATTACTGAATACTGTTCCCTGCCTCATTCAAGATTTTTCTTTCATACCAGTCAAACTGAAGTTACGTGTGTTACAGTTTGTCAGTGAGTTTGTGCAACTATATTCAAGATCAATAAGGCTGTGCCGGTCTTGAATAAATGTTAATTTGTATTTGCTCATTTTTCCAGCTGTTGTTGCTGTGTAGATGTGTCAGATGTAGGGTACAGGGGCAAGGTTAGAACATCCTTTTTGGAGGGATATCTTCTTGTTTGTTTTTGTGTGCTCTGTGTGTTGTCATTTATGCTAGGTGATTTGGTGTCACAAGCTTCATTCGTTTGGACTTATGGGCCTGTAACTATTTCATCATGGGAGGAAGTGTTACCCTACTAGTTTGTCATAGGCTCTACATTCTGAAATTTGCAGTTATAAATGAAAAGTTAGCTGAGAGTAAACTTAAATCTATTGGTCAGTCATATGTTGTGTGTGTGTGTGTGTGTGTGTGTGTGTGTGTCTGTGTGTGTGTGTGTGTGTGTGTGTGTGTGTGTGTGTGTGTGTGTGTGTGAGAGTGTGTGTGTGTGTGTGTATGTGCGCACGCATGCACGCAAGTGCATATTGTCGCTGCTGTTAAATGATGTACTTATTCTTGTAAAAGTTGTTTTAAATCAATCATTTATTCTTCCCCTTGATCAATAAATCAAATGTGTACTGTTTGTACTGCAGCAGAATTAAGTTGTTTTTTTGCTCTTTAAGTCTCTGCTGCACTTTCCATAATGTAAAAGAATGACACTTCCTAAGAAGGCCAAAAATACTGCATTTGAAAAATAGACAAAACAAAACCCCAAGAGAAGCCAATTATAAACCCCCAAAAGTGTGCAGAATTTTTTTTCTTAAGTACTCTTGACATCATAGGTTATAGTTTTTTTGCATAATCTTCCTGACTGACTGGCAGACAGACCAACCACACACCCACGGCTGCAGGTGAACACATCACTTTCCTTGTAGAGGAAATAAATGATTAAAACTGCACCTTTTCTCTGTACCCATTTTCTCTGGAAGTTACACTATCACTGGCAAACTCAGGAAGAAAAAAAAAAAAAGTCCATCTCCACTCACGAGATTCATTTTCTGTTGATGTGTAGGTTGACTTCTCTTTATTTTCTTTCTCTTTCTCTTTGTTTTCTCTCTCCAGATTCAATGACCTGCACCAGTAACACAAAGGAATTATTATAACACATAAAAAACATAATGAAATGTACTTCCAGTTCCAAAACAGCAGGGATTACAATCTGTTAAACAGTTAATATTAGGTGCCCTCCATGGTGACGAGATAAGATAAGATAATGTTGCTTATAGCCCAGCCGACCGCAAAGGGCATATCAGGGCTGCCATGGTGTCGAGCCAAAGTTATAATTTCACATCTAGCCAACAAATTATCAGTGGCTGAAGTTAAATGACTGAGTGCACAGTTTTTAGCTTTTTTTCCCCCACATGCATGCCGCTTCATTTTTTTTTAATTTAAATCACCGAACATCACCTTGACCATTTCACCATACACTCTAAAAAGAATGAAAAAAAAAAAAAAAAACAGTTTTAGACAGGTTTCATAGTCTGTATTAAAGAGGTCCCATTTTCATCAAACACAAAACAAAAAAAAAAATTTTTTTTTTTTTTTTTTAAGAGAAAGAACCATGAGATGATGATAACCTCAAAAAACCCTTACCACCCCATGTGCCCAAATCATGAAAAGTAGTGCAGTGCAGACACTTGCTTATTGGAAAACATAATAATGTAATAAAAATGTGTTATTTCTGTATGAGATCTGATCAATTACATGCAATCAATATCGAACAAATGCAGCTAAAAAGCATACTGACAAGAAAAATGACAAATTCAATTTAACAGCCGCACAAAAAAAAAAACAAGGATTGTTTCTTCTTCTTTATACAGGAAACACCTATAATGCACTCGCCTAAATAAAGAACATACTCTGGAACAATACAAAACAAAAAGACCATTCATTTTTCGTTGCTTGTTGTGAAAGCAAAATAATTTCCAAACAGAAAGAAAAGTCTTTGGAGTGAAAAAAAAAAAACCAAACAATTTAAAGGTACACCATGAATATTCTACTTCTAGGGTCACAACATTGTAAAACAATCTTTTCTGAAGCTCTTCCGAAGTATAACACACCTAATATAAGTAGCATTGTTCTAATCAAGCCAAAATCACAGCAAATTTTCTTTTTTTTTTTTACTTTCTGAGCGGAAACATGTAAGGATCACATGCTTCACATGAACAATAGCATTGTTAACATGACTTCCAACATCATGAACACGACAGCTCATAAGCAAGGTCAAAAATATCATTGCAAACAAGTACAATGTAGGAGGACACATCATCAAAACAGACAATAAAATGATTTCCCATCCATACATATATCTTTATGCGTAAAATACAAAATGACTTTCAGCCATTTTTCCTTAAACACACAATTTCAAAAATGACAATGCTGGTAATATAAATGTTCAAAGATATATGTCATCAATAAAATGACACAGCTTTAACCTTTGAACAACAAATTAATGAGCGAATGAGGTTAAAGTCTTGACAAGATATAAAAGCTCATGGTTCAATCTCTGAAAATTCATGTGAACCTTGGAAGCAGTTTGCACAGCTAACTGCGCAGTCTGCAGGTGGATTATGAGCTTTGTTTTAAAGCAGGGACTGAGGGAGAGACTAAACCTGAAAAACCTGTGACCACTAGGAACAAATCAAGTTCCTTTTAACGAAAAAAACTGGTGGAAAAAAATACTCATATTTCTATTGAGGAAGTAAGTCCGACCTGTGCTATCTGTTTATGGAGAGAGAGAGAGAGAGAGAGAGAGAGAGAGAGAGAGAGAGTGAGAGAGGGGGGGGGGGCGAGGAGAGAGACAGACAGACAGACAGACAGACAGACAGAGAGGAAGAGAGTGACTCTCCAATACAACCTTGTTCTGAGAAAAAGGAAAAAAGAGAAAAAAAAAGTATGTAACTGATACCCAATTTGTTAACAGAGGATCAGAAGAAAAAGTAGATCCAATTGTCAAAGTGGTCTTAATGTTGGTTATGATGAATCGGGATGATGAACCAGCATGCATGCTTGTGTGATGTGTTTGAAGTTGATGAAACTTGCATGTCATTTTGTGTGTGTCTCCAGCACTTTCGAATCAGATGTGAATGTTTATGTAGCTAGATCACTTATTCTTAAGTCAGGATTTCAAAGTCTGAATTTTTTTTTTCTCTTCTTTTCTTTCAATGCCAGTCACCCTATTATCATTGATATTCGTCCTGAGAAGTCCATGCTGGCTGCTCATTAATCTGTGGAAACAGTTCCTCTCAAAGTGATGAAGAATGTTGGACCAGGGTTCATACAGATATCCTGGCCAAAAAAAAAAAAAAAAAAAATCAAGGACTTTTTAAGAACTTTTTAAGAAGAAATTCAAGGACTTATTTCAGTGATAATTTTAAGAAAATAATGAATCATGAAATACTCACACCAATTACACTATTCAATGTCTAGGACATTTTTGCATATGCAACAAAAGGCCTCGTCTTTGTCTCCACCCAGATCTGCCTGCAACCATCCTTTATAATACTCTTCTTTTTCCAGCCAAATGACATTAGATGAACACTTCCCCAGCATGTTGGCTTCTCAATTTCAAGACGGCGGACCATTCTATCATGTACAAAGGCTTCATGAAGGCTGGTAACTCCGGTATTTTTTACCTGTAGCAGACGGCTTATCGGCAAGATCGTCAGTCAACAACTCAGACTTCTTACACTTTTACTTTTTTTTAATTCAGTTTTAAGATTTTTTTCCCCCAACTCATGATTTTACACAGACTTTATTCAAAGTCGTTGACAGTGACAAAATTTGAGCACTTTTAAAGACCTATGTGCAAAAGTCTGTTTTTTTTTTATGGACTTTCAAGGCCTTGAAAAGAGGGCCCCCCATATTAAGGACTCGGAAGGACTGTAGGAACCCTGTGGACCTACATAAGCAGCACCCAGCTGTGGTGCTCTGATGATAGAGGACAATCTCAGTCCCTATCATTTTGAATCCTGGTCCCTATATTTCCATTAAAGGGCACTATATTCAGCTTAATGAGCAAAAGTGTCCAAGTTCCTTTCTACCTGCACTACAGCCTTGACTGGTGACGAAGTACACGCAAGATGAAAATGCATGTGTGCATGCATGCTTGTGTGTGTGTGTGTGTGTGTGTGTGTGTGTGTGTGTGTGTGTGTGTGTGCGTGCCTGTGTGCGTGCGTGCGTGTACCAGCATACTTGTATGAGATGCAAGACTGCAGTTTCATGTTAGTGGGTGGGGGAATATTGTTCATGCCAGCTAGCTGACCATGTATGATGATCTTCATTGGAAAGACAAACACAAATGAAGAAAAACTGAGAAATGGGAAAAAAATCATAGGTGAAAATAATTAAAAGAGTCTGGAAATATAAGCAAAACTTAGAATTCAATACTACGAGGGCATACTAAAAATTGTCATTTCAAAAATAAAATTTTCTCATTAACTTTTGCACACACACACACACACACACACACACACACACACACACACACACACAGAATGAGAGAGAGAGAGATAATTTTATATTCCATGTATGCCATGTGAGCGCTCAGTCGTTTAATATGGAAAATTAGCTGAGTTTGCGACAAGAACAAAACCAGAATCACTGTACCAGCAAACAAGAAACAATTACAAAAAACAAACACAAACACAACAGGTTTCAACCTATTTGGTCTTTCTTCAGGCAACACGAATGTCATTCAAGACAATTAAACAAAGAACAGACAATCAGTTATTTCTTCAAACTGAGAGCAAAATTTGATCTTGGGTGAACAACTAAAACCATGGAACGGAACGGAGGATGAAGGAGAAACAACAGGGATCAAAATGAGTTTCTGGATTTTCTTCTTTTTTTTTTTTTCCCCTTTTTTTTTCTTTCCAGCATATATGGAAGAGACAAGCTTGAGCAGGAAGAAGGTGTGTTGTGTGTGTGGGGGGGGGGGGGGGGGGGGACACAATTTGGCAATGTCATGCCACCCAAGCTGTCCAGGAGACAGGCTAAGTGGCAGGGAGGCAACATGGGCTAATCTGAACTGGAAGAGGTGGGGCTGGAGGAGGCAGTTTGTTAGTTCATGCTGTCTAGGAGAACAGCTTGGGGGGGGGAGGGAGGAAAGGAGAGCTTTGGAGAGGGGAGGAAGGCATTTTGGGCTGTGACATTGGGAAGCTCTGTTATTTCTTCACCAGGTCAGCTTTTTAACAGACATGTGATCTTCCCCCATAAACGCAGCGCTCCAGATGTTCATTCTATATTTTGGTCTTTGGACTTCAAACAGCACGTTCAGTTTTATAACAATCAACCAACCAAAATCTGTTGCCTTTTTCTTTGAATCACATGCCAGCGATCACTTTGTAACCAACAGGAAATGAACAGTATGTCTTGTTCACACCATTTCCACTTAGTACGTTGGGAACAGCAGGCAAGCTGTCACTGTTCACATCATCACACTACTAGTTTTGTCAATATCAACAAAATGTTTCGATGGATTTGTAATCATAAAAACATTAAAAAAAAAAAAAAAAATCTTAACAAACGAAAAAAGCTAGCCTTACAGCTAGGGTTTAGTCTTTTATTGCCATTCTTTATGAACTGAACAGGAATCCATTGTATATATACAAATGACTCTGTGCCAAAAGGTGTGCAAGAGAAGAGGACAAAGGGGTGGTGAAATGAAGGGTGTCAGATGAACAAATGGAATGCATATTTTTGAAAGGTCCATACCAAATAATCAATGTGTGAAAAGGCAAGACAATATTGTGACTGGTTTTCGAGTAAATTGAAATCATGTTGCATTTCATGAAGTATGACAGACATCAGCGATTACAACACAACCATCTGTTTTTGTCGCATTTTTCTATTGAAGCTCAAAAAAAAAATCCACTTTATCTAGAAAATAAGAATGTTTTTATGAGCAAAACCTGAAAATACTGGTACCAGTCAATAATACAGGTATTACAAGGGTCATTTGTTGTAATCGCTGATGTCAGTCATAACATTTTTAGAACTTTTAACTGAACAAAGGATTTCCATTCAAGAACAACAGAAAAATGCTCTCATCCAAAGAACAAACATGCAAGCAAATATTTTTTTTTCATGTAAATGTTTACTTTCCATACAGTTGCTGTCTTTTGCAGCAAAATGAAAATATGACAAATGTCAGGTTTACATAAATCTCAAAAATATGTTCAAAAGAACGATAATCAACATACAGCAAAGTTTACCCTGGACTGGTACTTAACTTTAACTGCAGCTTTCAACTCCAGTCATGGAAAAGTATATTCACAACAAACTTCGCTTGCGCGTAATATGGTGCAATGTGTACGTGCACACTCCTGCACTGAAGATAGAGCTTGAGAGCAAGACAGAGAAACATGATAGTGTAACAGCTTTCTTTTTTTCCTTTTTTTTTTTTTTGGTAATGGTTATTTGGTTTTTTTTTTTTTTACAGTAATAGACATTTTACATATTTAGTGGGTAGATCTTGACATCATCCAACTGGATATAAGTTTTTGATCATACAACAAAAATACCCTACAACTTAAATGCTAGAGTCCAACCGCGATACCTTTTCAAAATAAAGACTGAAACTAGGTATAACAATATTGTGTGTTGTTCAATTTAGTAATCAAATGTTTTGTTGACAAAATATCCACAAGATGGGACTTCAAAATCAATAATTTGAAATGGGAAAAAAAAAAAACAACACACACACACACACACACACACACACACACACACACACACACACACACACACACAACCATCTCCCCATCTCCCATGCACACGTTCTGCTCCTTCAGTTCTCCATAGCAGTCAGGATCTTCTTTCAGCTGCTTTCTATAGGCTTCAACAGCTGCTCAGTTTCTTGCTCTTCTGTCAGCATCTTTTTGGGCTTTGAGGTCAGTATTCTGTCGCTCAGCATGCTTCTCAGATCCCCCATCTGATGAAATATGCAGTTTATATGCCTTCGCCATCTGGTCTGGAAAAAAAAAGAGAAACTTTGATCATTCCAAACCACCACACGCTCAGACATGCATACAAATCCCCACCCCACCCATTAATAAAAGCTGTATTAATAGCTCAAAGAAATGAAGACAAGTTCCATAAAATTTGTCTTTTTTTATCATGCACTTATAGAAACCTTTCATAATAAGGTGATTAAAAATAAAGGCAAGATTAGTAATAAATCACAGCTTCATAGAATAAAAAAAAATATATCAATCTTTGTCAATTAAGTCAAGAAAATTTAATGACGGATGTCATTTTCTGAAGTGATGACAAACATCAGTCTTACACAGTTGCGTAATCGAACGAAAGCGACTATTCAACTGCCAGAGCAAGTGTTTCTGATCACAGCACTCGAAAAATCTTGCAACTAAAGATTTGAATCTGCTTTATGCAAGAAAACTAAGGCTTTACATTAGTTACCATGTGTAGAAATGAGGAAAATGTCTACATAATTGATGACAATCATCATTTAGCATGACACGTGTCAGCGTTCACAAGAAGTTTACCACGTACCTTTCCACTGGCGTGCCTGTCTGCTAATGCAAATGGCGACTTCCATGAGTGTCCCATGTGGTTGATGAAGAGTACCCGGATGTAGATCAAATGTGAAAACACAACTGAATTTTGCAATATTGATTTTATTGAACATTATGACACGCGTCATATATTACAAAAATGTTGACAACCTTGCAAAATTGTCCAAATCAAATGGGAAACAGAATTTATATCATTAACATGAAATAATTCTTCTCCGTGATGCAGTAGTTGAAAACAAATGCAGTCATTTCCTGAAGATTTTGATTGTTAGCAGACGATGGAAATGGCAAGTGAACTTAGCATGAAATATTACAACGCACATGACGCGTGTCATCTGGCTCGTATCTGCACCCAGTATGAAGTAAATTTAAACATTTAGTGTTCTGAGTTTTTACATGTAGTAGACAAATGTTTTTTTTAACACAAATTTGTGTGGTTTTAAGTTGTTTCAACTCTGTTTGCTAGCAGCTATGCTTGCTGAAGTAGGGTTGGTTCAGGTTGTCCGTTTTGAGATGTCGGCATTTTGAGCGTTTCACGACTTCAGGCTTTAACTATTCGAACAAGGTACATCTTTCAAAGTTCATATTGTGTATGCTGTAAGTATGCACTCTTTGAGGTTTTATTTTTTCACCAAAGTGTGGTACCCTCCCTGTGCGCACCTTTTGGCACAGAGTCAAATACATTTCCTTCACAAGAGACCTCTATATTTAGACTTTCTCATACATACATGCATGTGTATGTACATGTCGCATGCATGTGTCCAAAACTCACACACAAGCACATAACAGACAAATTATCATGTGCCACACACACACACACACACACACACACACACACACACACACACACACACACACACTGGTGATTGATTAATTGATAACGTGTAAATTGCCCCACTAACTGAGCTGCACCCACAGATTTTTTTCCTGAACACACACACACACACACACACACACACACACACACACACACACACACACACACACCCATAGCTCACACTGAGGAAAAGCAAAAATCTCTATATGCTACGGAGATCCTATTGACATGCCCCTATTCACACACACACACAAAAAAAAAAAAATTAGTTTTTGAGTTAATGCTGTCTGATGCAAATTTGAGCATCAAGTGGTGTACTATCCATTTTCCCATCCAACCACAACCAGGATTGTTTGTTCAGACAGCTTTCATCAATCTCTTTCATTTTTGTTTGAAAGCCTATGCATGACATCTGAGTATAACGCTAGCTTGCCTACTACTGTGTAGATGAAATGGTGGCTGTCCATTCGCACAAAGACGTTTCCGTGAGAGTTTGTGATGCCAGTATCATCTGCTTACATACCAAAACATGACCAGTACTGCCCCCCCTCAAAAACACACACATGCACGCACCTGCACTCTCACCTCTCCTCCCCCATCCTCTCCCCAAAATTACACACATAAAACCTGCGCAGAGATGTGAATAAATTTCACTTGATATCCTGCCCTTTAGTTTCACATCTCATTACTGTATTCAGAAAATACTACTGTCTGTTCAAAATCTTGAAAATGTGACAGTACCAAAGACAGCGACAGCATGAAGGCGGATAAATCTGCTCAAACCCTTTCACTGTCTCAGAAACAATGCTTACACGTATTTGAACTGGATTCTCTGGAGCACCATCCACAATGTGTGCATGTGAATATCTTAGTGCGATAATATATGCTTCACACCTCTGTAGATGCAAACAGGCAATATATAATATGCATGCATATTCAAAATCTCTGATTGATTGAAGATTTTCCAAGTAAGTGGCATTCATATTTGACATGTGAAAGGATACTAAACCGACTACACATGTATCCTAGTGAAGAGCATATTTACACACAATTGCTAGTAATTCAGCTCTTGCTCTGACCATACCCATCTTAAGTGTTTTACACTGTGCTACTTTTGTGATTCTCTCCCCCAATGCCCCACCCTCCCACCCCCAACCCCACCCCCCAACTCCCCTCCCCTGCTCCCTTCCTTTTTTAGAAGACAGAAAATCTTCTCACTCTTCAGGTTTTGACAACAGATCACTGCAATATGACCAGACCTCATGGACCAATTGTCGTCAAATATTGGTTGAACAGACATAAGCTAATGAATATGTATGGATGGGTATAACAGCACTCTCCTGATCAAGCACGTTCTTCATGCACACTCGTCGACACTGTCTGCCCGTTTCATCGCACTGCCTGAATTCAAGCCTCACACACTCTACCAACAGGCACCATGTTAAGGCAAACTCATTCTTATGGCGGCGGTGTGGATACTATAACATAGTTAGTTTGGTGATAGCGGCTATACAAACCCACCCCTTGTTTATTATGTTCTGTACACAGTTGAATAAAGTAATTTCCACACAATTAATTGAATGAAGTAGCAATAAGAATGAACCTGTGAATAATAAATGTCTGGACATTTTAAAGCAAACAAAAAAAAAAGGACACAAAAAATCTATACTGCCACAAATGTTATCATCAAAAGTAGAACGACTGAAGAACACAAGGAAGAAGAAAGCATACGATTTTACGGCAAACAGCATTCTTTTTTTAAGCTGAAACATTAAACATGCTCAATGTTGCAAAATTATCTTTCAAGCCAAGCAAAGGGACAACTTCACCCCAAAAAATGAGTTTGTGCCTGTCAATTTAAAGATGCATCACTACAATACATCAGATCAGCTTAAGATCAAGCCTTCCCACTTTTGGGGGGGGGGGGGGGGGGGGGGGGTTTATTTTTTTCTGTCGAATGAACAGAAATTCTACACTTTTCACCACACAACTTTACACAGCAAACTAACAAGAGGTGAGTGTAACATGGACAGAAGTTATGCACTAAGAAGAAGAAAATAGCACACATTAAACCTTTGCTTGTCTGTACAGAAAACCACACACAAAAACAATCACACAGAGGCAAACTAGCTTACAAGACACAGAATATGAGTAATTTTCAGAGCATCTTTAAAGCTTCTATCAAGTATCATGCTCACAGTCCTCAAAGGCATCAGCATACTTGTTTGCGAAATGCAAGTTTGCAAACACAAACATTTACAGTAACCACACTAATACATGTTGGTAACTGAGAACCCCCAGCGGTTTGCCTCATGACCACGGACTACTCCTGGCAGACTGCAGGTGCTTAGGTTGCCACAGACACGGTTGGCTGTGCGGCACAACAGTCATATGACGAAGAAGGCATGTGAAAGAAAGACCCACCTCCTTCATCATGATCAGTCCATCAACAGTACTCACCTAAAGCTGCCGTACACAAATCAGCAGAATGGAGATGACAAATGTTGATAGTCGAGATGAATCCACACAACACTGAAAGCTCTGAAATATGGAAAACATATTGCATTATTATAAATATATACAACCAGTATATCATATTGTGGCACCCTCGCATCTCATGAATTCCGAAACCAAGACAGAGAAAAAATTATGTTAACTCGGCCGATTCTGTTTCGCATATGGTATCAGTTACAGCTGGAGCTGTATCTTTAAAGCCAAGCAAAGGGACAACTTCACTCAAAAAATGAGCTGCCGCGAGAATTTAATAACAAAGATCTTGCCTTCCAGTTGCTCACCATCTTTCAGCGACGGGAACTTTCTTTCACTGGCAATTTTTTTCAATCTCACATCTCTCTCTCTCTCTCTCTCTCTCTCTCTCTCTCTCTCTCTCTGTCCTGTCTTCTCAGCACTCTCCCCTACCCCTTCTCCCCTGACACCCTTCTCCCAGTGGCATTCACTGAAGATCTCTCTTTGACTTTCCCCTCCTCTGCTTCTTTCCACATCTGCTTCTCCCACCCCCCCTCCTCAACCAACAATATCCCTCTTCCCTTGACACTCCCTCCACCACCACCAACTCCAAGGCTCCCCTTCCCTCCCTGCTCGCCCTGAACACACACTTGACCCACAAAAATTTTTCCTCTTAGTCTTATCTCTCTTTGCTCCGACCCACCATGGCACTTTCCTTCACTCTTTACACACACATGTGTATAGGGATCTCTTGTTCTCTACTGTATAAAGTAAGTCTGCCTTGATCTGGGAGTAAAAACAGCCCCTGGATTTTGATACCGAACTTCTGTCTGCTTGCACTATCAACTAAAGGGGGAAAAAATTTTCTCTTTTAAAAAGATAAAGGATAAAGTTTGGTCCAATATGATTGGTTTCTTGATTATTAATATTAGGGTTCTTCTGTGTGCGTGAGGTGTCTTCTCATTCAGTTACAGTCACAATCAAGACATTCAAATCCCAGTCAGTGGAATAAGGAGTTAGGGGTGGGGGTGGGCATGAGCGCAGAAAGTATCCTGTGCAAGTATCCTGTGCATCCCTACTACTCCCACTGCAGCCGTACCCACTCAGCGCGCAAACCTGAGATGCAAATATTTGCCCTCTCTTGACAGTTTTGGTTAGCCTTATGACATGAATGTAGGTGTGTGTGTGCATGCGCGTGCATGTGTGTGTGTGTGTGTGTGTCCTGTGTGTGGGTGTGTGTGTCGAGGGGGGGGGGGGGGGCATACAGCATATTTTGTACATAATGTTTCTTCTTCTTAAAGTAGTTTGTGTTTAGAGCCATATGGCCCACAGCGCACGCGCGTGTGTGTGTGTGTGTGTGAGAGAATATTATGGGGTTAATATTTATTTTGTACATGATTCTCCTTTCTATTCCTTTGTTTAGAGCCATAACACATGTGCATTTGTGTGTGTGTGTGTGTGTGTGTGTGTGTGTGTGTGTGTGTGTGTGTGTGTGTGTGTGTGTGTGTCTGGGTGGGTGGGTGTGTGTGCAGATTTTTCTTTTCGTGCACTTAAAGAGTTGATTTCATTAAGATTTTGTGCCTTATAAATATCATAATTATTTATTATTATTATTATTAAGTCCCCAATCTCTGAATCTGGGATTTTCTCGCCTCTTAAGATGTTCACCGGTGACTACCTCCCCACTTTACAGGTCTTTTACTTTCCCTGCTTTCTGAAAGTCTGTGCTAGTACTGATTTGCTCTTTTCTATCCCCGTTTCTGCCTTCTTTTTGGTTTGGGGGTGGGGGGTGAGGGGTGGGGGTTTACAGTCTTCTACTTTTAGTTCCATGGTGTGGAAGTATGACTCATTCTCCAGCCTTTCATCCACAGAGACTTTTTCACATTTTCCTCTGATTACAATTTATAACATCACAAACATGACAGCTCTTGTTGTTGTTGTTTGTTGTTGTTGTTTGTTGTTGTTGTTGTTGTTGCTGTTGTTGTTGTTATTGTTTTGTGATCTGGCGAACAGGTATGAACCTGTAGGCACTATCCAGAGCAGACACTGGCAATCCATTCTGAAGCGTCTACAATTTTGCCAGTACAGCTCTTCTTTGTTGTGTTGTCGCTGTTTCTTTTTTTTTTTTTCAAGGGTCAGAGATAGGCCAGGAGGGGGGGAGGGGAAGGGGTACCTAGCACAACTGCAATTTGGAATAATTCTTTAAACTACAACATTTGCAAATAAAAGAAAAATACTCACGAAACAGAAGCTGCCTCAGTCAACTGTTCTTCCCCCCATGGTATTCACCTTGAGGTTTTCTGCAATAATACAATTGTTAGACATGAACACACTAACACAACAGGCAACACTCGTTCAATGCAAGATGATAATTTTAGCACAAAACCAGAAACAGTATTCTAAAAAAGAAAAAATTGTGGATGAAGTACATTTCCCAGTCACAAGTATCATAAATTTTTCAGTGCTAATTTACAATATTTAGTATTTTCAGCTATGTCACACTGGCTATGGCAGACCTTTCCCTCTCTCATTCGATCAGCAAGACCCATTTTCACACTCACAATACTACACTAGGGATTTTTTTTTTCAATGTTTTTAAACAAGCACGATGTAAAATTATTTATACTTTTTTGCGTACACTGATAATATATAACTGAGGAACCCTCTATTTATATATACAAAAGTTTATATGAATCTGACTTTGTACTAACAATCTGTTGCAATGATTCAAGTTCAGAATCAAGGACTTTTGTTTGTGACAGATCACACACACACACACACACACATGCTCTCTAGCTCACAATGGGCTATGGACCAACCACAGGCTAATCTGTAATCAAAAAAAAACCTGTTTCTTAAAAATGGGGTGTTGTGATTTTAACAGGTAGGATTGACATGCAAATATGTCCCAGATATAATCATCTTTTTCTCACAGTGTGTACGAACCATTTACTGATTTATCTATTTTGTGTTGTGAAGCAGCCAACTAAAGACCTTCCTCCTGATTTATTCTGTATGCCCTTCTCCTCTGTCCATCAAACTCCATGGGTAGATCTTCCACTTTCTCCCTCCCCCCTCCTATTTGTCATTTCACACACGTACACACACACACACACCACACACACACACACACACACACATGCACATGTACAGCACTGGCCAGAAACTTTCAAGTTTTCCAACCACTAATGGCGACATTCTGATTTAAAAGTTAGCCGTACTTAAGAATTCAGTCTCCTCTTCATGATATGATCTACAAGTTATGTTTTCTTCTATGATATATTAAAAAAAATGGCTGCTTGTGCTCACATTACAGAATTCTTTTTTTTTTACAAGAATAACTCAATTTTTTTCATATCAATATATTCAGTCTGGTCACTCTTTACTTCTAGTTCTAAAGATGACACAAATCATCATATTCATAGCCCTCCACATGTAAACTTTTCAGAGTTCCATCTTTTTTTTGACAATATTTTGTTTCAAATTCTAACTAATAACTTTTTTTTTTTTTTAAGTTTAAACTAAACTATTCACTGAGCCTCGCACAAATCAAACTGTTGACTCCTTCAGAAATAAACCACTTGTCACTTCAACAAGATTCCTCTCCTTCACGGCTTCAGTCTACTAAGAGATCCTCCATGCAAATAACAGTTCCCTGAACGGTATGCAGACCCCCTATCACTGTTGCAAGTACTACACAGACTACTTGAAACCTCCAGTCAGTGAACATAAAACATAACAACTGAAGTTCTGCAATATTTACAAATCTCTCTCTCTCTCTCTCTCTCTGCCCTCCTTCCCTCCCTCTCTCTTTCTCTCCCCCCCCCCCCTCCCTCCTCCTCTCTCTCTCTCTCTCTCTGGAGGCATGGTATGTCCTTAACAGATATTGGTGAGAACAGTAAACTGTTTTCATGTATTGTGTAATGCTGCTTCCAGTACGGGAATGCAATAAATTTCCTGTCATCATGACAAAGACAAAAAGATACAAAGCATATGAACGTACTCCCAGTTTTCTCTTGAATACATGTGAATATTCCATAAGGAGGAAAAGCCGTTTTGGGCCGTTATAATACTTATAGCTGTTACTAACGGCTATTCTGTGACCCATAAGAACATGCGTCTACAAATTTTCAGAAAGATCGGCCTATTACTTTCTGAGATTTCCATAAAGAAGAAAATGTTATGGGCCGTTATAGCCGTTAGTAATGGCTATAACGGTAAAATAACACATCGGGCATCATCCGTGACCCCTAATGAACATACGTACAAAGTTTCAGAAAGATCAGCCACGTACTTTTTGAGATATTCCATAAAGAAGGAAAACCATTATCAGCCGTTATGACAATTAGTAACGGCTATAACAGTAAATGACAGGAACCAGTGGCCAAACACATACTGCAAAGGAAGTGGGGCTGGCTCGGACACACCCTTGGGAAGCCAGCACCACACGCCAAGCCCTGGGGTTCCCGCCAAGCCCTGACCTGGAACCCGCAGGGAAAGAGGAAGAGAGGCTGGCCTCACAACAGCTGGAGGCGAGGCACTGAGGCAGAGCTGATGCAACTAGGAAGCACTGGACTGGAATGGCCAGAACAGCTCAGAACAGAGTGCAGTGACGAAGGGTTGTCAATGATCTATGCTCCACCAGGAGCGATGGGGCATAATGAATGAATGGTAACAGTAAAATAACACATCTGGTATCATCACATTCCATGACCCATATTCCATAATGAACATGCTACAAATTTAGAAAGATCGCCTAGTACTTTCTGAAATATTCCATAAAAAAAAGACAAAAACTGTTATGGGCCATTATAGCCGTTAATAATGGCTATAACAGTAATAACACAATCGGGCATCATCCGTGACCCATAATGAACATCTATAAATTTTCAGAAAGACACACATATATGACTATGGACATACACACACACACACACAGAGCATTTCTTCATTCCCATTCTAAAGTTCTATAAGATCTGAGAGTACAAAACTATAAATTTTGGGGAAAAAAATACAAGTTACCCCAACAAGTTTAGTGAAAGATATTTATAAACAATAAAAGGACTCAACAGTTTATTTTCTGTGACGTTACTGACTTCCATTCCTAACAAATGTTGTACACATGTATACATACATACAGATGAGAGAGAAAGAGCTAAAAAAGGAATATAGTGGGGGAGAACAAGGGAACTGTGGAGAGGGGGAAGGGGAGGAAGGTGAACAGGATCTGTGGTTTTTTTCTGCAGTTAATCATAAACGATCCATGCCAACCCTCAATGTTCAGTCATAAATCTGTTCGTTTTTTACAAACAGAGATCCAAAAGACCCGAACCATCCTGAGATCACAAATGAATATTCTGCATCAAAAATCTATGCAAAATGCCCAGTCAAACTCATTTTACTGGTACTAGTGGTAGATGCTGTTGATCATGTGTGAGAATGCTGAGCCCCCCCACACACAACCAGAAACTGGCAGTCCCCCCTGTCAACCGAGTTGTATTATGCGTCTGTTGGCTACATAAAAAATGCTGAGCTAGTGGACACTCAGGCCATCAAATGCCCAGTTTCCCAGGGAACACCTACAGTCAACAAACATATTCAATTATGGATGGATCATCTTGTTCAGTATCTAAACTGACTGGAGGAGCAGTCTGACATTGATAAAGACAGAGGACCTGAGTCATGACTCAATCAATGATGACCCTATTCAAGAAAGACTGAGAGGCCCTCCCTTTTACGACTATTTTTTCAGTTACATGTTCGTCTTCGTCATTCCCCTCCCCCCAAAAAGACAGTCCCTACTTCTAAGGCCCTCTATCAGGTTTGCATGAGCAGACAGCGTCAAGTCTATGGATGTATATTCAATGAAATCTGCCTGTATGAATTTATCAAGCATAACTAAGTCAGCTATCCTTTCCCGCATGATCCACATTGTCCTGATCTTGATTTTTAAATTCCCACAAAGACAAAATCCAGGAAGTATCCCATTCACCCACCTCTCTCATCCAGGGCTTGAAACACCCACCCAATCTGATTGTCCATCAATCACAATGCCTTGTGAC
>JADBJO010006391.1:125000-135166 GCA_016801955.1 Conus betulinus | reverse complement strand
GATTTGTTCTGAATTGCATATCTTTAACAAAGCACATTTGATCACCATTCCAAGGTTGGCAGGGATGGCAGTTGCTTCTGCTGATTATTGCTCAGCTGCCCTTAATGAAATACTCAAAACATAATCACTGACACAGATCCACCTTCACGGCTGAGCTCACAGCTTAGTGCTAGCATTCAAGATGGCCTATCAGTGTGACATTAGGACTTTGACTTGCCCCCTAACTCTCTGTTGCTCTAGGGCCATTGTTACCATAGGCTAAACTACACTTGTGTTGCTGAAGTTCTGTATTTTGAGACAACACTTCTCTGAACTGTAATGGGTACCACATTGTGTCACTTGAGCTCCTGGTCATGTTGGCGTTCAAGGCAGTGAGGCAGTCGATCAGTTCGCTGTGAATGTCGTAAAATAAGAAAAAAATACAGATAGTTCTGAAACCTGAAGTTCATAGTTATTCAAAGACCCTGGGAAGGGGACTGGAGCTCAGAGCATATAATTCACTTTTTTTTCACATCCTCCAAACCGTAAAGGAGTTCCTCCCATCTGCCACTGATGTCTGCGAAATAGAAACATTCTTCTGCCGATAATAGACAGGCGACATAATGAGAAAAATCTTCGTAATGAGAACTGTGGTTTTAATTACGAATAAATTTTCACATAGACAAAGGTAACTTCATCATCTGTAGAGGAAATTTCCCAGACAGTGATATATTCTAAACATCGGGAAAGAGACATTTTAAATCTGAAAAGAGTATATTAACCATGGAACATAATACTCACGATGGAGAAAAAATTGCTATAAAGTTTATCTTATGTATGTTATTATCGTTTTGATGATGATGTCGATGATGATGGTGATGATACTGATGATGATACTGATGATGATGATGATGATGATGATGTGATGATGATGATGTAGACGGCAGTGAATGCTATTCGACCCTATAAGAAGAACTTTTCGCCGCATCTTGCGCCATGAAGCCGTTGAACAAACCGTCAATTGAAACAAAATGATCCACACGTGTAATCAGCCTGAAGACCAGAACTTCAGCCGTGTGCTAGTGAGAGGATGATGAGGATACGGCACTGGTGTCACAGTGCCGGGCAGTCAGTCAGCCCCATTACTCAGCTTCTCTGGCATGCGTGTCCGCGAACCCAGCGCGGCATCAGATCGACAGCACTAGACTCTGGTAGTGATGGAAGAAGCCTCGCTCAGTGCCAGGGCGACGAGGGTTAGCCCTCCCCCCCTTCCTTTCCTCCTCCCGTCACTTCCTCCACCATATCCCCATCCCGCCGCATGCAGTCGCGTATTTAAAAACAGCAGTAGCTACAAGCATGTATCTTGTTCTTCGATGTTCTTCATGCCCTCTTTCAGACAATAGACAGACAAGCAGGTATGGGCGGAAGAAAACTTGCAGCTTATAATTACAGACAGACGACGTGTGTGTATCTCTTGTGGTCTGCAGTCTGGTCTTTAGGAGAAGCCAGGATAGCATGCACTATTAAAATTAAACGTTCGCCTCGTCAACTTCCATACAGATAGACAGGAAAGCAGGCATACCGTCAGAGGCGAAGAAGATAGCGCCGTGTGATTAAATGACAAACCACCAGTGGTTAATCTCTGTTGCAAAGCCCGCCGCTCAGACCTTTCTCTGAGAAGAGCAAGGATTACATGCGCTTGAACATTCACACACACACACACACACACACACACAACACACACCACACACACAACACACACACACACACACCTACCACACGCACACACACACATTGTGAACACACACACACACCACACACACACACACACACACCACACACACACACATACACACACACACAACACACACCACAACAACACCACACACCACACACACGCACGCACGCACACACACACACACACACACACACACACACAAACACAGACACACACCACACACCACACACACACACACACACACACACACACACCACACACACACACTCACACACAGAGGCAGACATTGCGGGCAGGCAGGTGCACAAGGGACGGACAGGGTGTAATTTACTGACGAACGACCAGTGTTCATCCCCTCTCGCCTCTCCGCCACTTATAGTGCGGTCTTTAAGGGGAGCATGGAGCACTGGCTTTTTCTAACGACCATTTTCCAACACGGTCAACCTGACACCTTTGGGGTGAAAATAGACAGACAGGACAGACAGACGGGCTGGCAGAACAAGCGAGGACTCGAGACTGGCAACATGTGATTAACTGACAAACCACCGATGTTCGTCCCTATAGCCTGTATGTACTTCACCGATGCAAATTCTGGCATTTGTCATGATTCCAGCAGGCAAACAGCACTGTCTTTCTCGGAGATGCAATCAGTGCTTCAGGTCTGGACGGGGACATTAATAAGTCAAAATAAAAGAATTAATTCTTTGCATACGAATGACACCACCTAACGAAGACCGCCTCACCCCTCTTCCCTCAGCCCCCCAATCCGAAAGATTAACCCGAAACAAAAAACAAATCGTGTTTATGTTTAAAGTTCAACAAATATGGGATCCATTTATCCTTACTGAGTTTCCTTGAATCGTGGCTTGCACACAATCATAATCCGACCTAGCCTAAAAACTATCCTGGGCCACGGGTACGGTCACCCTGCTCCTATTCCGAAATGGAGCCTGCATGTTTCGGACCCTCCTGAGTGCCCCCGAACCCACCGTTCTTATCTGTCATCTGGTTCCTCAACTGCCTTCAAGGGGAGAACCTATTTTACACGCCAAGTTCCCTCGCACCTGTCACGGGGCAGCGAGGCAAGAAAATCTAGTTCTGTTATCTGCATATGGGTCTCCAAGAACAGGGGGGGGGACGAGAATCCTTTACAGATGCGTACTCTTAGCTCACCATACCTGCGGCCAAGCGCACCTACATAAGGCCATTCGTACATTTACAGGTCTAGCAGACCATCACTGACCCGTTACCAGCAGAATGCCTTACTGTAAATTGCTCATGTAACCGGAGAAATTTCAACCGAGGCAAAAAAAACAAATGACAAAACAAAACAAACAGAAAAAGGTGCGTGAAAATGTGAGAAATTGGGTTTCGGGCATATTGCATGCAGAGACGATTATACAATGTACATGGCACCACCAGGCCAAAAACACTTTTCTGTACCAATGATCTCGCCGGTACAATGTCTCCGCCTGAAACCACCCCAATTTCTCTGTTGAATAGCATTTTTTTGTCATAATGCAAGTGCGACAATGTCTCCCGTATAAACAACATTGTCTAGGACCCGATCTTCTTCAGCACATATTTTGACCCCGTCCCAATCAGACAGATCTTCGCGACAATGCACCGTGTTCTGCCAGACCTGCTTTCTAGACTTGAAAGGAAGGAAGAATCCATATCTCAGTCAAGACAGGAAAAACAGATGACACTTCCGCTGTCTGAATTCCAGGGGGAAAAAGCATTGGAGACCTCTAAATAAACAAGGCCACACTGAGGGCAGTAAACCGCAGGTTGTACATCGTCTGGGCATAATGACCACCCGCGCCGTCTGGCCCCCCGAGCTGGGTCCAGCCAAATGACTAGTCTCCAAAACACCAAGTCATACACTTGAAAATGTTATGCATTGAATAGTTATACTGAGATTGTCTTCAGCGTTCAGCCTGTGATAACTTCTAGTCATAATTAATCTCCTCCAACTATCCCCCGACGAGGTCGGAGTGTGGCTGCCCCGGTGTTGGCGGGGTATAGTCAATAAGTGTCGATCTACATGTATGGAAAATCTAATGAACCTAGCTGATGAGTGCTTTTGTAACATGATTGTTCGCAGTACGTTTCCTGTTTGGATAGATCCCTTTAAAATATGGGGTCTTTTAGCCCTGTTACGGACGACGGACACAGACATACACCAACAAACGGTTCAGAACTTCGTGTTCCCTATGGGTATTGGTTTTTTCTGTGAAATATTTTCCATTTTCCTCCTACTTCAGTCCCTATCTTTTTCCAGTAGAGCAGTTTAATAATACAGAACGTATGTGTGACATCTCCTCCTAAACATGTATAATTTATTTGTTATATCTTATAGTATAGAAGTTAATTTTTATTCTTAATTTATGAATAATGTTGATATTATTATTTAAATTGATTTTGATTATTTCACAAAGATGCACATATCTTGTAGAAGAGAACTATAACTAGCAACCGGATACTAAGCTCACTAACTAAACTAACTATACTTTGATACTAACTCCTACCTGTGAAACTAGAACGTGACTATGACCGTACGTGCGGATATACTATTAACTGGAACTAACAGGTATCCTACTTGTAACTATATCGTAACTATTGGTTTTTCTTTGAAACTCTAACTTCCCTACTTCAGAACTAACCAGCAGTTTACTATACGTATGTGGAAATCTCCTAAAAAATTATATTGTATTCACAAAGATGAGCGACACGGTGCGGGTATACTTACGCCATATTCGCATATGTATGCACACACGTGCAGGGTACATTTCTGAACAAATGCCACAAACACACTGTTTACATACAGACTCTCTCTCATCCCTCCTCTCTCTCTCGCTCTCTCTCTCTCTCTCATCACACACACACACACACACACACACACACACACACACACCCCCACACACCACATACACACCACACCCACAGAGCGAGATAGAGAGAGGGGTGGGGGTGGGGGAGGGTGGGGGAGAGAGAGACCGAGAGGTCATACTCACACGTACATACACATGTTCGGATGCAAACGTGCGGTCAAATACGCACAGCCAACAGCCCTATCCTGTGTGAGAATCCTCTAATAGGCCCTAAACGAAGTAGAGCTCCTTAATGTGCTCCATCATCATATACAGACTAATTCACCGGAACCAGTGCAGGGCTAAGCCATGAAGGAGAGGTGACGCAATCACACTGTAGTATTTTGACAGAGAGCTGTGTGTCAGCCAGCCCTCAATGGAGAACGACTCCATTCATTCATCATCAGAGTGTGGGAACAAATGCTGATGGAAGAGTTTAAACCGTTCATCCACAAGTGCGCTAAATGCCAGCATAAAATGTCCACAAGGAGAACAGATTCAGGGAGACACAGAATCTTGTGATCAGGCTGTTAGTGTCTGAACAGCCAGACAAACATCTTTCAGACTAAATCCAGGTCATCAAAGTGGATTTAATTGGATATTGGATGACAGTGGTGGTCTTTGTGTTGTTTAGAGAATGTGTCATGTGTGTAAAACATTGCTTGGGTGCAGATGGTGAATGGACCTCTTTTTGAGAGAGAGAGAGAGAGAGAGAGAGAGAGAGAGAGAGAGAGAGAGAGAGAGAGAGAGGAGAGAGACGACGACCGAGAGAGCAAGAGGAGAGACCCGAGAGAGAGACATGAACCAACTATACACGCAAATACACACGCACGTGTACACGTGCGCACACTCTCTCTCTATCTCCTCTATCTCCTACTTCCTCCTCCTCCTCCTCTTCTTCTTCTTCTTCTTCTTCTTTTCTTTTCTTCTTCTTCTTCTTCTTCTCTTCTCTGAAAAAAAAAAAATCAATCAACTGTACAGACAGAATCTTAAGTTTACTGACCTTACAACACTTGCCCAGCCGTTCCAGAAGGAAAGGAAAAGATGCAAAAGATGGAAAGCTGTAGCGAAGTCACTGTTCCAATACTGTCAGTACATCAAGTATGCTGTAATGGAGAGAAGCAAGTTCGTCCTCTAGGGATAGAAAGAGGGAGCTTGGTGTTGACAGGGGGTAGGGAAGGAGAAGGGGACCTGCGTAAAAGGGGGTAGTTGGTTTGTGGAGAGGGGATATGGGGGGTGGGAGGGGGGAGGGCGACGGGGGGGATTGACGTGTTGAAGGAGAGAAACTCTTAGCAGAGCGATCCCATGGAGACCTGACTCTTCACAGACACTGAGGCCAGATTGAGAATGCAGCGAGGAAACATGTGCCATTTACCATTACGCCCTCTTGTTTTTTGGGGCATGTGGAAAAGGGTGGTGAACAGGGAGTGGGGAATGGGGAGAGAAATAAGGGTTTGATGTGCAAGGATGTGTGAGTGTGGTCTTTGAATCAACAGGGGTATTTAGCGGAGAGAGGAAACTGAGGGAAAAAAAAACCCAGAAAAGGGAAGATAACTTAGTGTTGTAATGAAAATCGCGCAAAGAAGAATGTATATGGTTCACTTCGTACATGCTCTAAGTTTTGTTTTTTCTGTTTCATTCAGGAGGACAAAACTACTATCGTGGCAGGTGTGATGACATGACACACTAAATGCAGTCAGATATTCAAATATTCAGATAGCTGTAGGTATGTATCGGTTAACCTTTCCTTCATCTTCATGGACCTACCACTGGCATTATCCCAGTGCTGCACCTTCTGGCTCTTCGTAGATAGCCATTCTGTGAATATCTCCCTGCAGTCCTATGTCTTTAGGCTACAAGAAGCAGGCGACCCACTAGAGGAGACACTGCACTGCTTCCGAGTCACTTTGGTCCTGTTCATTTGTGCCTGTTGTGATCCACCCTACGTGAGACACCACCTCCTAAGCCCCCAGTTTACAACGGTAAGTGGTCAGTCATGGAGACAGCGTAAATAAGTGTTCATGTCCCGATACTGCCACCTGACGTTTAGCCTAAAGATAATGTGGATGGAAGTGGCAACGAGATTATAGTCCCAGTTTGTTCCCTCATGGTTGGCTGAGCTATAAATACCATGAACAGAGCACGAAAATCAACATTTATCTTGCTTGAATTGAAGACAAGTTTATAAATAGACAGAAACTGAACCAGAGACCGGAGCTGATATAAAGCATACTGTCTTCTCTCTCTCTCTGTCTTTCTGTCTGTCTTTTCTGTCTGTCTGCCTCTCTCTCTCTCTCTCTCTCTCTCTCTCTCTCTCCAAATGTATGAGAAACAACACCAACAATAGCAACAAACAAACAAAAAAGAATCAACCAGTTCACGAATTGAATTTACCGACCTGCATTAGGACACCGTTCCGAGGCCAGAGGAAAAGATGAGAAAGACCAAAAGCCAAAGCGACCGTTCTGTGCAGATAATGCCAGTGCATCAAAGATACTGTGACACAGAGAAGGGGAAGTGAAATAGGAGAGGGAGAGTTTGTGAGGAACGGGAGAAAGGGTGGTGGTGGTGGTAGTGGTGGTTGCGGCGGCGGCGGCGGCGTGGGCATGTTGAAGGAGAGAAGCTTTTGACAAGGCCATTCCCTAGAGACCCGACTCTTCACAGACACTTTGGTGCAGAAGATGGAGAATGCATCAAGGAAACATATGCCACCCTGCATTAAGATCTCTTGTTTGTTTGGGGCAAGGAGGGAGGCAAGCAGGGGAGGGGGATGGGACGAGAGATGAGGATGGATGGGTAAAGTCTTTGGAGCAACAGGGCGACTAGTCAGGGAAACAAAATGAAAAGATAAGAAACAATGGAAATCGAAGAGAAACTGGTGTTAATAGGGAAATTAATAGGGAAATCAAAATGTCCAGTGTACTATCAATCAGATTATTCTTTCACAATCATAAGGACAAACATTTTCCTCTGGATTAGCAACGTATGTACCCATGTTTGGTTGTTCCTTTATTTCTGGGTATTCTGCTAGAAGATGCAATGACAACAAACATGAAATACTATATTACAAGATAAATCAAACACCAGGAGGTAGATATAAAAGCCATTTTCTGACAGCGTGGGGTATGTTTTAGTCAACGTTTGATTTGTGGTTGTCTCGTCTTCTTTACTACCCTACAGTCCCAACACCCACACACTGCTCATTCCGGCTCCTTGTACACAACTACATTCAGGTTTCTTCCCTCAAATTCCCAGCACTGGTAGTCCACGGAGCAATAAATATCAAAGTCATCATGAGGCAACGCACCCAAACAATCATTGCACAACTACTGAGGCACTCTAATAATGTTCAGAGATGCCTATTTTGAACCAATCTACACAGGGCACTCCATAATATGCCCCCTACTGCTTAGTGGCGGAAACAGCGTGAGTGAGCACCTCTTTTCGGAGGGGCACAACCATACCCGTCCAACGATGGTCCCCATGAAATTTCAGATGCCGATAACTTCAGCACAAAGTCACCATGGGCATGGCGATGGAGAAGATCGAGTCATCAGGATCACTTAACACCTATCACCTTCTCTAGAGTCGTGAGGACCGTTGAGGCGCCACAGAAGACTTTGCAACCAGCTTCCTCCACTCGTCCCAGTTCTCAGACGCTCTAAGGCAGTTGCTGTGTGTGAGGCCAGTCCATTTGCTGATGTTGTCCTCCAGTCTCGTTCTCTGTCTTACTCTTCTTCTGCCTCCTCGCACTGTTCCATGTTCAATGGTTTTGGCAAGTCCTGTTGATCTTGATACATGACCATACCATCTCATTTTCCTTCTTTTCACTGTGGACAACAGGATTTCATATGGTGCAGTGACTCGCCTTACTCTGGTTCTCAGGGTAGCAGGGTCATCATCATCATCATCATCATCATCATCATCATCATCATCATCATCATCATCATCATCGTCCATTTGGACGGCTCCAGTCAACTGGTTGATTACCATGCCATAGTTCAAAGGGTATGAAGGGCTTCAGAATCTGAGGTCTTTAAAAGTATTAGCTGATCAGTGAGGGTAAGGAAAATAAAGATGGTGCTTTGGCGCTTTATCTCGTCAAAAGCAAAAAGCAACATGAGAAAGCGGTAGTAGTATACGTTCTTTCATAAAATATCTCATCTCAAACAAGATCTAGAGATAAATTACCTGCTCTCATGGTCAAAAAAAGGAGCAACACTCTCAAATACGAATTCATTAAATGAAACTCACCTGTATGGTTTTAGACTTCCTGTTTGAGCCTATAGCATTATAGACAAGAGCCAGTCGGGGCAAAAAGAATCCTAGAAATAAATATCTCTGATAGGAATCGAACCCTCATCCTCCGGGCTGTAAATCCATAATGCTAACCACTGAACCACGGCAGCTCGAAATGTTTTTTTTTTCTTTCAAATTTATTTTCTTTTTCTTTAGGTTTCTACAACGAGTATATTTCTTTTAAGAAGGTATGTGGAAGTTTATGAGTGTGGCAGCTCCGCGAAGAATGTGAACCAATACAAGGAGGTTACGATAATTGGTGTGCTGAAAACAATAAACATCAACAACACATCAAGAGCTAAGCGTCACTGTAAAACAAAAATAGAAATGGTTTTCTTTCTGACTCTTGTCTGGTTTCTTAAAACGTTTATTTTTCGGTTTTCATCTCTCTCTCTCTCTCTCTCTCTCTCTCTCTCTCTCTGTTTTCATCTCTCTCCTTCCCTGCGACCCGTCCTCTCTCTCTCTCTCTCTCTCTCTCTCTCTCTCTCTCTCTCTCTCTCTCTCTCTCTCTCTCTCTCTCTCTCTCTCTTCTGTCTTTCTCTCTCATTTTCTTTCCCCTTCTTTCTCTCTTTTTCTCTCTCTCCCTCTCTGTCCCCTCCTCTCTCTCTCTCTCTGCATTTATTTAGAAAAATACTACTAACAACAACAACAACAACAACAACAACAACAACAACAACAACAAGAAGCGAAATTAACCAAGCAGCCAACCGATCATGTGGACTTATGTACCAGCTCATCATCGCAAAACCTTTCCAGAAGTAGAGGAACAGACGGAAACGATCCGAAGCCAACGTGAACTACTCTGTGCACACAATGCCAGGAGATGTAGAATGCTGAGATGAAGAGAAGGGGTCGTCCAGTGAGTGGGAGAGGAGGTGAGAAGAAGGGGAGAGAGTGCAGTGGTTATGTGGAGGTGTTGGCAGAGGAAAGCTGTTGACAGCAAGACAGTTCCATAGAGACCTGACTCATCTCTGGAACTGTGCAAAAAAAAAAAAAAAAAAAAAAAAATGGGAATACCCCAAAGCATTATGCTCGCTCTGCATTAAAGGCCTCTTGTTTGTTGGGGGCAAGGAGGAAGGGGGGGGGGGGGGGGGTGCAGTGGGCAGCAAAGTTAGGTGGATAAAATCTTTGATCAAAGGGGGGGGGGACTGGAATAACAGAAAAGGAATCAAAAGGGGGAAAGAAAATGGTGCAGAAAGGAAAATGACAGAGGAGAATGTACAATGTTCAATATGCGATCCATGACACTTTTATTTTACAGTTGTCGGAAACAAACA
>JADBJO010006391.1:117500-120000 GCA_016801955.1 Conus betulinus | reverse complement strand
GGTCGAAACGCGTCGTGTTTTGTCTTGGAATTTGTTTGTCGCTTCCGATCGGCGGAATATAATTTTTTTTTTTTTAAGTTTGTTTCAGTTTCCGCCTACAGTCACAACACTTTGAAATTTAAAACACAAAAAACACACACACACACACACACACACACACACACACACACACACACACACACACACACACACACACACACACACACACACACACACAGAGTATATGTATATTGGGAGTGTGCCTGGAAAACACGTGCCGCCCTGCATTAAAGACCTGTTTGTTTGGACAAGTAGGGCGACAAGAAGGGGGAGAGGGTGGGGAAGGGGGGGGGGGGGGGGAGTGGGCAGGTGGGTAAAGACTATTGTTCAACAAGGAAACTAAAAACAAAAAAAAAACAAACAAAGAAATAAACAAAACGAAGGGAAAGAGAGAATTTCAAAAGAAAGGGAAGGGAAGAGAGAAATGTTGGCGAGAGGAAATATGCACGTCAACGGCCATTGAACGATCGATCAAAATGTTTCTTTTTGTAGTTGAAGGACAAGAATACATTCTTCTTCTGGAGGCACATTCACTTTTGTTTGTTTGTTTGTTCGTTTGTTTTGCCCATATTCAACTGGCAGGTGTGTTGACACTAAATACAAACTATTTGAAAATAAAGTTTTACATGCAACAGGTACTGATCAGTGTTCTGATAGGTTTTGATATGCCTTTGTCCATCTTTCTTCCAAGTGAGAACAATTGGCGCTTTTGAATTCGATGTATTATCGTATGAGTGTAGCGAATCTGCGATGAGTCGAATGTGCGATGAGTGTAGCGAATCTGTGAGAAATATGCACTAATTGGAGGACGTTTTTTGGTGATAATCCACTGGTAGAAAATTTCTGAGCAGTGTAACATAATACGATGATTAGAAAAAAAAAGAAACATTTTGTCTGACATTTGGCTTTAAAATAAACGTTGGTCCAGTTTTGTATTGAAGGTAAAATGGATCATGAACAGAATCATGCTGGATTACAGTTATAGACTGGGTTCGTAAAGGACTGTGCTTTTCAATGTCTTCTCTCTCTATCTCTATCTGTCTGTCTGTCTTTCTTTCTCTCTCTCTCTCTGTCTGTGTTTACCCCTTATATTCTGATATTAGAAGCAAACATTTGAATAGAGCAAGTAGTCAGTAAACCAATGTTTTAAAAAAACTGATCTGTAGAAACAATCAGAAAAACTCTCTGTATATTTGTTTTATGCTATTCGCAAAAAAAAAAAAAAAAATAATGATGGGAACGCATAATGCGAAAATACCAAAGGAGATCAAGCCCATTTATAAATATCTGTAGTACCTTCTATGCTTAAGTGTGCCAGTACTTTCTGTATCTGCGTGTTCATGTATGACTTTAGTCTTTCTAACGGATAGTGGCTTAAAGATGCTATAATACTGTTCATGGTTCCTTTTGTCTTCCTGTCTGTCTGTCTGTCTGTCTGTCTGTCTGTCTGTCTCTCTCTCTCTCTCTCTCTCTCTCTCTCTCTCTCTCTCTCTCTCTCCTGGAATAAAAACTGCAATAAAAAAATTACATTCAAACCAAACAGCCAGAATCTTAGATTAACTGACAATCACAACACTGAAAAAAAAAATCAACACGGATAAACAGGGGATAAAGACTGGAAAAGATCAAGTGTCCAAATGGATTCTTTCACGATTGCTGCCACTTTTGCACCAAGGATACTGTGTGAGAAGGGCGGCAGTCGTCTTTTAGAGACAGCGGGGGGGGCTGGGGGAGGGGGGGGGGGGGGGGGGGTGGCACAGGGTGGTGAGGGTGGTAAGGTTGTAGACCTGTTGACAACACAGACCCATGTCATGAGGGCCTTCCTCTTCACCGACACCGAAGGAGAAATTTGTACAGATTCTCTCCGAGGAAAATGTGCCGGCCCATATCTATAAAAGACATCATGTTGGTTGGGACAAAAAAGGACTGGAAGAAAGGGACGCGGGGCTAGGTTAGGAAACGAGGAGTGTGTTGTGTGTGTGTGTGTGTGTGTGTGTGTGTGTGTGTGTGTGTGTGTGTGTGTGTGTGTGTGTGTGTGTGTGTGTGTGGCGTGTGTGTGTGTGTGTGTGTGTGTGTGTGTGTGTGTGTGTGTGTGTGTGTGTGTGTGTGTGTGTGTGTGTGTGTGTGTGTAAGGTCTTTCGATCAGCCGAGGGAGGAAGCAGAGAGAGCAGAAAAAAAAACTCAAACTACTATTAATTATTTAAAAAGAAAAAAAAACAACTGAGAAAAAAGAACGATGAGACAAACTGGTGCTGAGTTGAAAATTACAGAGAAAAATGGATGCGATCCAATCTACGATCGATCAAAATCTTGTTTTACAATGGGGGGAAAACGAACACATTCTTCCAGATTAGCGCGATGCATTTCCACAATTGTATATTCGTTTGTTTGTTTTCTGAACATTCAGTGAGCAGGTGTGATGACCCCAAACACAGAATACTAAAAGAAAATGAGATTCCAC
>JADBJO010006391.1:87500-90000 GCA_016801955.1 Conus betulinus | reverse complement strand
GGGGATAGAGACGATGGGGAGGAGGGGGGGGGAGGACGAGAGGGAGAGGTGGAGAGAGAGAGAGAGTGAGAGAGGGGGAGGAGAGAGAGAGAGGGAGAGAGAGGAAGAGGAGCGGAAGGGGATGAGGGAAGGGGGAGGAAGGAGGGAAAGGGGAAGGGGATCAGGGAGTACTTGATTTTAGTCGGGTCTCTATTCACTTCATGTGTTGATACGGCCAGTCACATCTATCAGGCTTGTTGGGGAGATGGACTAAAACAAAGCACAATGTCTGGTGACGGGAGGCAGAGATAGAGGGGGAACATATGGGGGGAAGGAAGGAAATGGGAGAGAAGAAGTGAAAAAAGAGAGGGGGACGGGGGTTGAAGAGTTTGAGTGGGGATAGAGTTCTGCCAACACAATCACCACCACAAAATGACCAACGACTTGGGAAGGCAGAGGAGGTGGGGGATGGGGGGTAAGAAAGTGTGTGGGCACAGGAAGAGCTAGGTGGAGAGGGTGAGGGATGGAAGGCTGGGTTGTTTACCCACTGACTCTGTCCATACAAGGTGGTCAGCCCCCATTACACTTGCAATCCATCACTTACACACTTCTGCTACAATGTGCTGGATTCTGTTGACCACCACAGAGTTCAGTCAGTTGGCGGCAGACGGTGGAGACAGCAATATAGAGGGAGAATTACTGTCCTGCCGGTCTGATCTTTTTCTTCGTCTGCGTACGCAGGAAGATACTCCTGTGGACACTCCCTGTAGAGACAGGCAAGGAGTAATGTCTTCTACCCATCAAAGGGAATGGAGTTTTTGTGTATGACCTTTTTTTTATCCCTAGCCATTAAGGCAGCCATACTCCCACGCCGGGGAAGGGTGCACGCTACGTGCAACGTGTCATCCATACCAACGGCCAAACTGGCCTCCTCTTCCAAAAACTAGTGATGGGATTTTACAAGTGTGCAAGATGTTATGCGTGCATTCACACACGGATTCTCAGTTTTATAGTCTCATTCGAAGGACAATACGGGAAATTGAGTCAGAACCAATGTTAACTCCGAGGGAAAATCCCCCCTATGCCGAAACGGCCCGGCGGAAATTCGAACCTGCAACCCCAGATCACCAAGATTACGAGTCCGGCGGCCTACCACTGGGCTATCCCCCCCCCCCCCACACACACACACACACACACACACACACACACACCTCCTCCCCAATCTGATCCTCAGTTCATTTGCTCGGATAAGTCACTAACCACTTCCTGCACAAAGTTCACTGTGCACAGTGAGAGCTGGCGGGACTGCCCTCTGGGGTGACCATGTAGGTCAGTATGTTGTTGAAGCTGTTCAGGGTGAGCGGATCAAGAGCTGGACACAGCCTTTGCTCACGTTCGAATCACTGTCTCACTGTCGCATGACATTCGTGTGAAATAGGCTTTATGTCCAGTACTTCTCATTTTTTTATTCATCAGCCTTGCAAATAAGTCATCTTCTATTCTTCTTGTTCTTCATCATTACCATCATCATCATCATCCATCATCATCATCATCATCATCATCATCATCATCATCATCATCATCATCATTACCTTCTTCTTCTTCTTCTTCTTCTTCGTCTTCTTCTTCTTCTTCTATTGCAGGTTTTTTTGTTCTTCATCTACTGTGTTCTGAGAACAAAACAGTTTTAGATCTGTCTCCTTTCTCGCGCTTGCTTTTCTCTGCTCATAAATCAAACCTGGCTCACTGGACAAAACGCCAGGAAAACTCACCAGACATTATATTCTTTAAACACCATACATCATCTCTACTAATCAACTGACAAGATCTGCACGTGGCCTCAAAAACCACCTTCCTTCTGTGCTGAGAACAAAGAGCTGGACAAGGGAGTGATGATCGCTGGTCAATGAGGGAGGTGCCAATCTCACACACTCTGTCCTACAGTGTCTGGACAATCTGGGCCAATGAAAAAAAAGAACAGAACCTGACCTTTCGCGCTTGACCGGTTACGGAGATGTTTAAGGAGCCGTGGAATGTTCTCCCAAAGGATTGGGGATTCTGAAACAAATCCCTGAACCTTATCACAGGGATCCGGATTGATCCGATAATTTCTGTTCTGTGTCATACGTCCAGTGGCAAGTAATCATCAGGAGTTAATGTTCTTTGACTGGATTTAGTTAAAACACGCGAGAGCACTCTCCCGCTACTTAATCATGGGGATTCGGACTGATCCGATAATTTCTGTTCAGTGTCAAACGCCCTTTGGCAAACAGTTATAAGGAGTTAATGTTTGTTGGCTGGATTTAATAAAAACACGCATCATGATTGTGTCCATTTCTAGAACCATGATTTCTTCCAGCATACCTGTCTCTCTGTGCTGCCTAAACTGTACATGGTGATAGGGAAACTCCAGAGCCATGATTTCTTCTAGCGTACCTGTCTCTCTGTGCTGTCTGAACTGTACATGGTAATAGGGAAACTCTAGAGCCATATTTCTTCTAGCGTACCTGTCTCTCTGTGC
>JADBJO010006391.1:65000-75000 GCA_016801955.1 Conus betulinus | reverse complement strand
GATGGTAACAGCAATGATAACACCGGTATCAATGATTATGGTAATGATACTAACAATAATAACAACGGTAATGATGATATTAGTAATAATAATAATAATAATAATAATAATAAAAGTAATGGTAGTATTAATATAATGATAATGGAGGAAGGAAGAAAAAGGAAGAGGATGTTTACTTCTCAAAATTCACGCCTTCTTCTTCATTCCCATCCTCCCCCATCCCCTTCAGCCACCGTCACTACCACCACCCTCCCGTCTTCTCTACCTCCTCCCTCTCCACGATCCCCTTCATCCTGGCGTACCAACTTTTATGCTACTCTTTGCAAACCCTTTGACATAGTTACGGAGGAATGTCTGACTGCACATTTCTTCTTTTTTTTTTTTTTGTCATTGAGAGACTTCAGACTTGAGACGTAGATTTTTATTCAGTAAAGGCCATCGGCCCATTTGAAAGGGAATGAGCACAATCATTCATATGTAAGAAACAAAATCGAGAGAGAGAGAGAGAGAGAGAGAGAGAGAGGAGAGAGAGAGAGAGAGAGAGAGAGAGAGAGAGAGAGAGAGCAATTTGTCATGCTATCTACCGCACACAACCTCGAGGTATTGCAGGTGGCACCTTGACTCTATAGCTCGATCTTTTGCAGGTTTCTGTATCTCTTCCTCCGAGAGCGAGAGCCAGGAACAGGCCTGTCTAAGTCCTTATGTATTGTCCCACCGCCCCCTCAACCCCCGTCCCAAACAACCGGCAGGAAAGTTTTTCCCAGGGACGGATGTTCTTGAAAACGTACCTGTTTTACCTCCTCTGGCAATGATGAGCAGGTTGCCCTATGGGACTGTGGCTCGTTTGACGCGTTCGATTTCTTTCTGTGTAGCATGAGCTTTGTAGGAGGCGATTGCAAACTGAGGTGATGCAGGCGGAAAGCGGTCACGTATCTTCTCATATTAGGCGCAAGATGGGTGTTGATTTCAACGCCTATCTTGCGTTGAATATGAGAAGATAATGTGAGTGCTCGTTCTTCATTTTCGTTGTCCTGAGTGTTGTTTATCTTGCCTGAGGAAAATCTTACAAGGTCGAAACGCGTCGTGTTTTGTCTTGTAGTTCATTTGTTCATGTTATTTCAAATGCCTTTAACAACATTGTAGAAGTTTAAGTCCTTAGGTAACATCTGATCTCCCTTTAACAACATTGTAGAAGTTTAAGTCCTTAGGTAACATCTCATCTCCAGGGGGGTTGGTTGGACTCTTCTTTGCAGAACTAGGCTGTGTGTTCCAGTTCCAGATATATAAAGAATCGACAAATACAAGCATGAGTCTGATTTATGACGTGGAGGAGATTATTTCGCCACGTCTAGCGGGCGACCATACAAAATCATGGCGACATTGCACAGAGACCATTCAAAAGTCCTTCAGTGTTGAGTAAAGACCGGTACTAATGTGCCGTGGCGATGTAGAAAAGGGTAGCAAATCCCCGAGATTTCAGGCCAGTGCCTTTCTGATAGCCTGTGGACTTGTTTAAGGGGCATGCGGAAAGTCTGTGACACAGGCTGATTATTCTTAAGCGCCATGGGAGCCCTAAAGCCATTGTAAGTCCATGTAATATGTGCGTAATGGCCATTGTAATATAGCTCTGTGTGTGTATGTCTGTGTGGAGGTGGGGGGAGGGTATGCACGCACGCGCGCGCGCAACAACACACACACACACACACACACACGCACGCACGCACGCACGCACGCACGCACGCACGCACGCACGCACACACACACACACACACACACACACACACACACACACACAAACACACGAACGTATGCGAGCTTCTCCATGTATGGCATCTCAGTGTTTCCTTATTGATATCTAGTCAAGATACCAAAGAAAGAATTGACCTGGAGGAAATTACCGATTGGGAGACAGACAGAATCATATGGCGAGAGAGGGCTCTTGCGTGTTTCAAGTAAATCCAGTAAAAGAACATTAACTCCTAGTCACAACTTGCCAAAGGACGTATAACACCGAATAGAAATTATCGGATCAGTCCGAATCCCCGTGATCAAGTGCAGAGATTTGTTTCAGAATCTCCAAATCTCTGGGAGACCACTCCACGGCTCCTTAAACATCTCCATAGCTGGCCAAGCACAAGAGATCAAGTTCTGCTCATTGTTTTTTTTATTATTGGCCCAGATGGTCCAGGCATGGCAGGACAGAGTGTGTAGGATTGGCACCCCCCTCATTGACCAGTGATGACCACTGTCTTGCCCAGTTCTTTGTTCTCAGCACAGAAGGAAGGTCGTTCTTCAGGCCACGTGCAGATCCTGTCAGATGATTAGTAGAGATGATGGATGGTGCTGAAAGAAAATGATATCTGGTGTGTTTTCCTGGCGTTTAGTTCAGTGAGCCAGGCTTGATTTATGAGCAGAGAAAAGCCAGCGTAAGAAAGGAGACAGACCTAAGCCCATTTCATTCTCAGGATTCAACAGACGAAGAATAAATTTCAAAAAAGCTTTCAGAAGAAGAAGAAGTAATCGCAAGACCGATGAATAAGAAAATGAGGAGTTCTGGGCATAAAGTCTGTTTCACACAGATGTCATGAGACAGCGATTCGAATGTGAGCAAAGGCTGTGTCCAGCCCTTGAGCCGCCCTCCATGAATGGCTTCAACAGCATACTGACCTACAGGGTGACCACAGAGGGCAGACCAGCAAACTGAACATGTTCTGTCATGGTGCATGGTAAATTTTGTGTCCAGGCGGCCATTGACTTGTCTGAGTGAACGGGACTCCATCAGATGTGAATTGAGGAATAGAGAGGCAAGACACTAATCCTCCTCCCTCTACGTTCCTGTCTCCACCATCCGCCAACTGACTGACCCCTGTGATGGTCAACAGAACTCAGCACATTGCAATGGAAGTATGTAAATGATGGATTGCACGTATAACGAGGGCTGACCTAGCCTGTTATGGGCAGAGTTAGTGGGTAAACAACTCAATCTTCCACCCTCATCCCTCTTTCACCTAGCCCTTCCTTATGCCCCATCCCTCACCCCCACCTCCCCCGCCTTCCCGAGTCGTCGGTCATTTTGTGGGTGGTGACTGTGTAGCCTTTAGACAGACTGAGTCTGCCGAGCTCTTTCCACACTCGACTCTTCAACCACCACCCCCCTCTCCTTTTTTTCACTTCCTCTGTCTGATTTCCTTCCCGTCATGTTCCCATACACCTCTCTCTACCTCCCTTCCACGGACATTGATGTTGTTTTAGTCCATCTCCTGATACGCCTGGAGAGTTGACTGGGTGCATCAACAACATCCAGCAAATTATAAAGATCTGACTAAAGTCAAGAGTTCCCTTCCCCTCCCCCCCCCCCCCCCCCCCCTCTTTCTCTGTCTCTCTTGCAAATACCTGACCATGTCTAGTAAGTCCGTTCTGATCAGTGGCTGGCCACGTTGTTTTCCGATCATTTCGTGCGTCATGTTTTGTCTTGTAGTTTGTTTATCCATGTTAATTGGTGGAGTTATTTCAAATGCCTGTTAAAAGTTGTAGGAGGTGTTTTTTGTCTTGTGGCAACATCTCATCTCCAGGGGGCTGGATTCTTCGTGCGGAACTGCATTGTGTTTCCCGATCCAGATAGATAAGGAATCGACAAATACAAACATGAGCCTGATTTATGACGTGGAGGAGATTATTTCGCCACGTCTAGTGGGCGACATACAAGATAATGGCGACATTGCACAGAGACCATTCAAAAGTCCCTCAGTATTGGCTAAAAACCGTATTAATATGCCGTGGTAATGTAGAAAAGGGTAGCAGATCCCGAGCGTTCAGGCCAATGCCTTTCTGATAGCCTGTCGATTTGTTTAAAGGGCATGCTTAAAGCCTGTGACATTTATGTGATTAATTATTCTTAAGCCCCATGGGAGCCATAAAGCAGAGTAAATCCATGTAATACGTGCATAACGACCATTGTAATAAAGCTCTGTGTGTATGTGTGTGTTGCGTTGGGGGAAGGGAGGTGCGCACGCACACACAAACACGCGCGCGTGTGCGTGCGTGCATGTGTGTGTGTGCGCGCGCGCGCGCACACACACACACACACACACACACACACACACACACACACACACACACACACACACACACACACACACACACACACACACACACAATGTGCACACATACACACGCGCGCGCGCAGACACACAACACACACACACACACACACACACACACACACACACACACACACACACACACACACACACACTCACACACACGAATGTGTGCAAGCTTATCTGTGAATGGACGGTTCATTGTTTCTTTATCCATATTCACAGACAAGATACCAGAGAAAGAATTGAGCTAGAGGAAATCACAGCTTTTGAGATGGGCAGAATCATATTCCAGGAGAGGGCTTTTGCATGTTTTTAACTAAATCTAGCAAGAGAACATTAACTCCTTCTGATAACTTGCCACTGGACGTATAACACTGAACAGAAATTATCGGATCAATCTGGATCCCTGTGATCAGGTGCAATGATTTATTTCAGAATCGGCAATCCTCTGGGAGACCACTCCCACGGCTCCTTAAACATCTCCGTAGCTGGTCAAGCGCAAAAAGGTCAAACTCTGCTGATTTTGTTTTTTCGTTGGCCAGATTGTCCGGGGCAGGCAGGACAGCGTGTGTAGGACTGGCATCTCCCTCATTGGCCACCGCGATCACCATTCCCTTGTCCAGCTCTTTGTTCTCAGCACAGAAGGAAGGTGGTTGTTGACGCCACTTGCAGATCCTGTCAGTTGATTAGTAGAGATGATGGATGGTGTTTAAAGAAAATAATGTCTGGTGAGTGTTCCTGGCGTTTAGTCCAATGAGCCAGGCTTGATTTATGAGCAGAGAAAAACCAGCGTGAGAGAGGAGACAGATCTGAACCCGTTTCACTCTCAGAATTCAGAAGACGAAGAACAAATGAATAAAAAGACTTTAGAAGAGGAAGAAGAAGAATAGGTATAGGAAGAAGAAATTATTTATTTGCAAAGCCGATGAAAAAGAAAATGTGAAGTTCAGGGCATAAGGCCTATTTCGCACGGATGTGATGAGACAGTGGTTCGAACATTGGCAAGCCTGTGTTCAGCCCTTGAGCCGCCCTCCCTTACAGCTGCAACAAAATACTGACATACATGGTTACCCCAGAGGGCGGCCCAGCCCACTGAACATGTTCTGTCATGATGCATAGTAAATGTTGTGCCGGGTGGTTGGTAACCTGTGGAAGTGAATGGGACTCCATCAAAGGTGAGTTGAAAAACAGAGAGGCAAGATACTAATCCTCCTCCCTCTATATTTCTGTCTCCACCGTCCGCCAATTGACTGACCACTGTGATGGTCAACAGAACTAAGCACATTGTAACAGAGGCGTGTAAGTGATGGATTACTAGTGGAGCAAGGGATGGTCCAAACTTGCGTGAACATAGTGGGTAAACAATCCAGTCCTTCCACCCTCACCCCTTCCCCACCTAGCCCCCATCCATACATCCTCCCTCTCCCTTCTTCCCAAGTCGTCGTTCATTTTGTGGTGGTGATTGTGTAGTCTTTAGACAGACTGGGTTTGCCGAGCTCTTTCCCCCGCTCGACTCTTCAATCCCCCTCCCCCTCTCTTTTTTTTTTTTTTTACTCCTCTCTCTGATTTCCTTCCCCTCACCTGTTCTCATTCACCTCTGCCTCCCTTTTCTGGACATTGAATTTGTTCTACTCAGTCTCCTGATAGGCCTGGAGGAGAGTTGACTGGGCGTATAAACAAACATGATGAAGTGAATAGCGAGCTGACCAATAGTTCCCCCCCCTTACCCTCCCAGCAGCCTCTCTCCCTTCCTCCCTCCCTCCCTCTCTCTCTCTCTCTCTCTCTCTCTCTCTCTCTCTCTCTCTCTCTCTCTCTCTCTCTCTCTCTCTCGAAGACCTTACCGTGTCAGTGAATCCGTTCTGATCTATGTCTGGCCTAGTGTCTTTCTGATCAATCCCACCACTCCCTGGTGCTGGTGGGTTCTAACTGTGGGTAATGCCTGATCCAGTCAGCACTCTAGTGATTAATGTTCCTGTCAACTGTACGAACGATGGTTGTACCAGTCACATCCACTTTTTGTCTTGTTGCAATGCCCTATGTGCTGAAGTTGTTTTAACCACTATGCGGAGTTTCTTTTGTACGAAACCCTGAACCTGCTTTGTTTGGAAGTGCTCTAGCCTCAGATCTCTATTAAAAAAATCCAGGTGTGTCAGGACAAAATGATCCAGGCGGGTTTTCTGCATCGTTCACATGAATCACCAGACAGGTCTGGACAACAGGCCAACCAATGGTTTTAGATGAGAATCGCTTCTCGCCGTTATTACCCGCTGTAAGTTAAGGTACCAGGTAGTGCTATGCATGTCACCATGACTCCCTGTCCAAGACCACTCTACAGGGTACAGTGTGGACATGTATGTGACCGTGACTCGCTGTCCATGGCCATTTGCAGAGAGTACAGTGCAGGGTGGACATGTATCTCCCCATGACTCCCTGCCCAAGACTATTCTACAAGTTACAGTGGAGGGTGGACATGTATCTAGGACTCCCTGTCCAAGACCATTCTACAGGGTATAGTGGATTGTGGACATGTATGTGACCATGACTCCCTGTCCAAGAACACACTGTACAGGGTATAGTGCAGGGTGGACGTGTCAGAGGCACACTGAAGTAGTCCCTGTGATGGACAACGTGAAGAACTGTACTGGTTCCTGATGGACAACGTGAAGAACTGCTCTGGTTCCTAAACACTTAAGTCAGCGAGGCTGTGGACAGAGGGCTGTCAAGAATCCTGGCTGTCTCAGCTGTCACCCTGTGTCAGGTGATCCTCATCTCTTGTAGAATCCTAGGTATAATGATTGATTTATGGAATATAACATTAACACAGCGAAAGAGGAATTGTTAGAGCAATTGTGTGTGTGTGTGTGTGTGTGTGTGTGTGTGTGTGTGTGTGTGTGTGTGTGTGTGTGTGTGTGTGTGTGTGTGCACACTAGTCTGTATATATTTGTTTACATATTATGTACGTGTATAAATTTAAGTCTGCCAGCGCATCTGTTTGTCTGCGCATCTCAATCCTGTGTGTCATGATTTTTATGGAATATAGAATTAACACTGCGAAAGAGGAATCTGTTAGAACAATTTTGTGTGTGTGTATGTGTGTGTGTGTGTGTGTGTGTGTGCGTGCGTGCGTGCGTGCGTGCGTGCGTGCGTGCGTGCGTGCGTGTGTGGTGTGTGTGTGTGTGTGTGTGTGTGTGTGTGTGTGTGTGTGTGTGTGTGTGTGTGTGTGTGTGTGTGTGTGTGTGTGTGTGTGTGTGTGTGTGCGTACATGCATGCGCGCGCGCGCGGGCATATGAGTGCGTGTGTGCGTGTGCAAGCAATGAATTAGCTGCATGAGCTCTGATCCATCTACAACCATGTCTTTCAAGATTAGTTTATGCGAGTAATCCAACTTAAATGGAAAACACGTTGGCAAACGACAAAACGTAGCTGTGATGTGATTCACCGCTATAGTTCACTCAACACTAGTTAACACTATGCCCTACTTGGGACTCACTGATTGTTAAAAGTTTCCAGAAGACAGTTTTACAGTGTTTCATTTGCGCGTGGCACGGCTTAAGCTTGCAGAGCTGGCGTCCATTTTTTGTATATTATTTTCAGTAGGCTACAAAGATCTGTCCGAGTTTTGCTTCTGTCCGTCTATATGACAGTCATGCAGTTAATCTAGCAGTAGCAATAGTTTTTTGAATCTAACTTCGAAGAGAGAGAGGGAGGGGGATGATGTGATAGGACAGAGAGGACAAGAGAGAGAGAGAGAGGAGAGAGAGAGAGGAGAGAGAGAGAGAGAGAGAGAGAGAGACAGACAGACAGACAGACACAGACAGACAGACAGACAGACCAGAGACAGAAAGACAGAGACCAGAAAGACAGACAGAAGACAAGAGACAGACAGAGAGAGAGACTGACAGAGAGAGAGATAAGCAGAGAGCTGAGAGAGAATTTGTGACAGATGAGAGAACTATACACAGATAGAGAGAGAGAGAGAGAGAGAGAGAGAGAGAGAGAGAGAGAGAGAGAGAGAGAGAGAGAGAGAGAGAGAGAGAGAGAGAGGGCGAGGAGAGAGAGAGAGAGAGAGAGATTTTTTAATTAACAGGGTAATGAGATCAGGATAGAGACCACCCAGCCATGGAGCAAAGGATAGAAAAACAGTAGGAAAGAAAGGATGATTTTACGCCAAGAGTAATCAGAAATACGAGTATATACAATTAACAAAAAACGTATCGTATTTATAATGTACAAGCTAAAATCCCACATATCTGACGTGCAGATCGCGTAAACATAGTTGTAATAAAAAAGAAATCATAAATATGGCAGAGGGAGAGAAGGGAGGACAGACAGAGAGAGACTCAGAAGACAGACAGGAGAGATAGAACAGGTTTATTTGACAGGCCACAGGCCCATATCAAAGTGAGTGACCATGGTCAAAATAAATCAAAGGACAAGAGACATAAGCTGACTGAAAGGTGTTTTTTGAAAGTTAATAATGAAACATTCATGAAGAAAGCAACTGCAGCATTAATTGCTTCGTTTCTAAAGGCCATTGCTCTATAAATGAAAATTACTAACACTCATAATAGTGGTCTCAATAAAAAACAGGCTAGCAAACATGGACATTTTTGAATAGAGAAGGGTGTTTGTAATATTTAGCTGGAAATCAAAGGAAAGAGAAAGAGGCGGAGAGCGAGAAGGAGAGAGAGAGAGAGAGAGAGAGAGAGAGTAGAGAATGTAACAGAGATCCAGAGAGAGAGGACGTGTAGAGAGAGAGAGTTGTATAAAGAGAAATCATAAATATTGGAGGAGAGAAGAGGGAAGAGAGAGAGAGAGAGAGAGAGAGACAGACAGAGAGAGGACAGAGAGAGAGAGAGAAGAGAGAAAACAGACAGACAGACAGAGGGTAGGAAAGAGAGACTTTAGATAGACAGACAGACAGATAGACAGATGGACAGACAAACAGAAAGTAGGCAAAAGAGAGGTTCCTAACATAACTGCCACGACAGTGGCTCCCAAACAGTAGAGAATGCTGCACTATCCTCCCATACACAGTCATCAAAGAGAAACGAAGAAGCAGAAGTACATCAAACATGTCAAGAGAGACAGACAAGGCAGCCAAAAAACACAGACAGAGAAAGCTGATGCCTGTTTGCATATTCACGTCCAGCCTCAAACGCGTTCCACTCAATCCCCCTGCGCATGGTTCTGTCACACGCACTCATGACGCATAGAATGCTTCCACAGACGACTCTCAAAGCACCAACAAACAGAATATGCGGCGCAGGAGGTGGGGGGGGGGGGGGGGGGGGGGGGGGAGGGCACCTTTTCATCCATTTTAGTAACCATCTCACCAAGACCCCATCCACACCAAGACGCCACCACCACCCCCCCCCCCCCCCCCCCCCCCCCCCCCCCAGATCCTTCCACCATCCCTGTCCCCTCTCTTATTCCCATCCCACACCCTAGCACTTTCTTGCTCTTGGTGCCGTAACTCGGGGAGATGTGTCAAAGAGATGATGAACGATGGGCTGATTTCCCAGTAGGTCACCGTCCAGGAATGGGTGCAGCCTTCAGAACCAACGCTCTGCAACGAAAACCGCAAAGGGAGGCTTAGAGACGTCGACAGAAGATCATCAATAAGAAAAGTCACTTTGGCTCCCTTCCATCAAAGAATTAATGAGGTGTATGTTCAGAGAAATGTTCTCTGCGGAAGGCATGCATCTAGCATACATGGTGACAAGAGACGTACTGAACAGACATATGATTTCCCCCGTATCTTATTCCTAGTCGTGCTCCTTCATCTTCCCGACCCCTTTCCGCCGCCATTATCACCACCATGCGCGAACCTTCACATTATACTTAAGATATTACAGACGTTCTAACTCCCTCTTCTTTTTACCTCGTCACTTTGA
>JADBJO010006391.1:32500-57500 GCA_016801955.1 Conus betulinus | reverse complement strand
GCCTTTGGAAGCACCAGTCCAACGAGCGTAGCGAAGGTTCTTCTCGCCAAACTGTCACTTGCACCATTCTTTTATAACAGCAGTTCCCTGGAAGTTCGATGGCATACTGATTATGTGTGCTGATGGTCTGATGCTGTGGTACGCTGTGACTTTGTGAGTCATTGATATTGTTACCCAGTCATGTCGTGATACGTTGGACATTTTTTTTTTCTCCGGTAAGACTGTCTTTGCCTTTTTTGCCCTTGCAGGGGAACTGGCATGTGATTTGACAAGGGCAGACTTCGTGCATGCTTTAGTGACGCTATCAAAGGTCGACGGAACTGGTGGGAATTTATTCATTAAGTCGATTATTTTGATTATTTAGCGAAGTATTTACCTGCAAAAAGGTTATCAGGGACGGATTGTGTCGTCTGCCGGGAAGGTGGGATGGGTGATAGGGAGAGAGGAGGGAAGTTGTGTCCTATTTTTTGTTCATCCTTCGGTTGCTTGCTTAAGATAATATCGCGGGCGAAAGGAGGTGGAGAGGGTGGGAAGAGGAAACTAGTCATGCACGATACAACTGCAGTGATTTTGCATTTCTCCCCGCTCTGCATCATGTTTACAGAGGGACTATATCGACGGAACAGTAATTGGTAATATGGCAGGGATCGTGTGATACATAATGACGTGGAATATTTACTCAAGTGATGCACAGAGATAGAAAACAGATAATTATAGCAATACGCTATGTGATCACCCTTCCTACATTCCTAAGCTAGCAAATAAAATTGGTTAGCATCGATCTTAATTAAATCACATTTTTATTTCCCATCCCATGTGAGCCGTGTTACTGCTTCATCCTATAGTTGTGTGTGTGTGTTTTGTTGTTTTTTCTCTATAAAGGCAAGGAGACTTCTACAAACACGGTGATACCTGGTGATGGTGACGCTGTATTTGCTGGCTACTTTGATGATTAACACCTCCCATCATCGCCGCAGGCACCGCAAAATACAGACTGATGTTGCTTCCATGAATACTTCAAGTACGATGACGACACCAGGTAGGACAGCAACTTGTTACCTTGGAAAGATTTCCTTTTGTGCCACCCTTATATGCCAGCTGTTCATTCCGTCAAATATCAAATACGTTTTAGAAGCAGAAAATATAGAGATTCCTTTCACTGTAGGGTGCGCACGGTACCACCCGATTCCCATACATATTTTGAAAGAAAAACACTCCAGCTGGGGGTTGCGAAAGGGAATCGTTTCACATGGTGAAATATACAAACAGGGAGCGATGTCCATTGACATTTCAGATCTGATCTAGTGGTACATGCCTACTGTCAGTTCTTCGGGGCCATATCTCGATGGAGCAACCTTTCACTAGCTTGTTCCTCAACGCCTCATTACTCTCTCTCTCTCTCTCTCCCCTCTCTCTTTTTGTCTGCTTGTCTGTTTGTATGTATGTCTGTCTCTGTATGTTTTGTGGTTGGTGTGTGTGTGTGTGTGTGTGTGTGTGTGTGTGTGTGTGTGTGTGTGTGTGTGTGTGTGCAAAGAGACGGACAAACCATTTCAGAGCAAACCGAATGGATAGTGCTCGGTCGAGGGAGAGAGCCGCCATTGGTAGTCCAGCTACCGTAGCCGAGGTTATCCTCCCCAACTTGTGCCACTTTTTGCAATTTTTTGAAAAAACGGTAGTTCCCAGGACACATCACACACACACACACACACACACACACACACACACACACACACACACACACGCATACACACACATATACACATCAAACACACACGCGCGCGCGCGCGCGCGCACACACACACACACACACACACACACACACACACACACACATTGAACCCCGATGAAGTCGAGAAAGATGAATTGTGCCTTCTGAGTATAACCGAAGTTTATTATATCAGAGCAGACCCGCTTCGTAGAGAAGTTTTTGAGCGGTACGTTTCTTAGAACCGAGGTTTCAGTCCTCATTGTAAATTATGTTCTCTCTCTCTCTCTCTCTCTCTCTCTCTCTCTCTCTCTCTCTCTCTCTCTCTCTGTCGGTCTCTCTCGGTCGGTCTCTCTGTCTCTGTCGGTCTCTCTCTCTCTCTCTCTCTCTCTCTCTCTCTCTCTCTCTCTCTCTCTCTCTCTCTCTCTCTCTCTCTCCCTCCTCTCTCTCTCTCCTCCTCTCTCTCTCTCTCTCTCTCTCTCTCTCTCTCTCTCTCTCTCTCTCTCCTCTCTCTGTCCCTCTCTCCTCTCTCCCTCCTCTCCCTCTCTCTCTCTCTCTCTCTCTCTCTCTCGGCGCGAGCTCGCGTCTCTGTGGGTGCGCGTGCGTGCGTGCGTGCGAGCGAGCGAGCAAGCTTTCGTTCGTTCGTACTTCTGTTTAAACGTCTGTTCACTTTGAGTGATATTAGACGTAAATGAAAGAAGAGAGTGCCTGACTGACTGAATGATTAAATGAATAAGCCTATGTGATTTGTAAGCATGAATATAGGCCTTTGTATGTGAGTGTGTACGTGTATATATCTGTATATATGTCTAAACTGAACAATAAACAGATCAGTAGTCTTAAATACAATAATTAGTGGAAAAAAAATAACATATAGCAAGAAAACAAAAATCCATTCACTATCTTAAACAAAATGAGTTAGCTCAAATCTGTCTAAATAAAAACCGCAGTCGGACTCTGTATTAAGTATTCAGCAATTTCGATCAGCAGAGAATGATTCGAAAGTAGATCTTGCAGGTTTTTTTTTCAGAAAAAGTATTGGATCGTAATGATGTTGGTAAAAAAGTAGTCAACTTGTGACAATTGAACAAAATGTGGTTCAGTGTTATCTCTTTACCACAAATACAGTTAGTATCCTTACTAAACTTTGTTTTCAAAGCATTTAGCTTTAATCGAATTATAAGGGAAGATATTTGTCTGGAACAATAAACTAGAAGATGAGTCATTTTTCTTAATAAAAGGTCTATTGGAAAAGCTTCCCATTGGTTGGACGAAAATTTCGGTAGACGTATCAACATTTGTTTGAGCTCTCTTCCGTGCAGTCGATTCAAGGTACGATAACATTCCACTACTGACGGTTTTAATTTCAACTCCGAAAATGACCCTGCTTTTTTAGCACCTTTTTCGCAGCCCTATCAGCCAGTTCATTTCCAAGTATACCAGTATGCGAAGGAAATCCAGCAAAATTATATAACAATGCCTTTAGACACCAGACAGTATAAAAGATATTTAATTTCAAACACAAGGTCGGGTTGTGTCGATATATTGGAGAAGTCAGGAGCAAGTAGGACTGGTTTTGAATCTACAAAGAAAACTTTCTGAGCGATGTTAATGGGAAGATCTGTTAGAAATTCCATTGCCATCATTATAGCTACTAACTCGGCTGTGAATATAGATAAACTGCTATTCGTGATACTGGTTATTCTGATATAAAAAAGGGGTAAATATTAATATCATCGCAAATTTAGCAAAATCACATGTATACGAAAGATATCAAAATCATTTTCAGGTGTTTTCTGATGGTTCAGTTTTAGATGATGGAAATGTTGGCGCAGCATTTGTTATTCCTTCCCTTTAAACTCAAAGATCGTGCTTTCTGGGTAGCGTGCGTGTGCGTGCGTGCGTGCGTGCGGAGAGAGAGAGAGAGAGAGAGAGAGAGAGAGAGAGAGAGAGAGAGAGTGGCGTGTGTGGGAGGCTGGGTTAGGGTGGAGGAGGAGGGGGAGCGGGCTGCGTTATTATTCGCCAGTTTCTGTAAACTTTCTTGCGACTGGCTGCTCATAAAGTCGCCGTTTACCTGTTGCCAACATTTCACTACCTCAGCGATCGTTTTGCTCCGGGATCTTTAACGCTCAGCAGGGTTTACCCACTCCTCCCTCCCCCCCTGTCTCCCTCTCTGTGTGTCTCTCTCTGTTTCTCTCTCTTTCTTCTCTCTCTGTCCTCTCTCCTCTCCCTCTCTCCTTTAAAAAAAAAGAAGAAATAGAAGCGAACACACACACACACACACACACACACACACACACACACACACACACACACCAAATAATAGCAATTGAGATTGTTGAAAAGTTGCTATTTTGTTCTCAAAACTCGTGGGATGAACAGCAGAAAATTGAGAAATGGCGTATCTCCAACGAAGTGTGTTTTGAAACTGCATATTTATTGAGCGTGTGTGAGTTTGTGTGTGTGTGTGTGTGCGTGTGCGTGTGCGTGTGTGTGTGTGTGTGTGTGTGAGCGCGTGCGTGCGTGTAAGCGTGCATGTGTAAGTGTGTCAGCCTGCGTGTGTTTCCGTGTGCCAAGAGCTCTATAGAAGCTGGTTTTACCTTGCTACGTTCCTGATATGCATCGTAGCCATACGAGAAGGAAGAGATCGATTCCTTTTCAGCACCCCCCCTCCCTCCTCCTCCTCCTCTTGTCTCAGTACTAGCAGGACATTATAAGTACAAGAAAGACTGTCTGGATGTCGTATCGGAAAGCATTAACAGAGAAAAAAAAGTCTTTGAAATATACTAGTCGGCAAAGAAGGTGTTCTGAACTGCACATTACGAGAATGGGCCTGGGTGTGTGTGTGTGTGTGTGTGTGTGTGTGTGTGTGTGTGTGTGTGTGTGTGTGTGCGTGTGTGCGCGCGCGTGTGTGTGTGTGCGCGCGCGCACGTGCGTGCGTGCTTGCATGCGTGCACGAGTGCTTGTTCGCCTTGTATATGGAGGAGTAAGTACTTGCGAACCTAAGGACTTGGCAATTGTATTCGAGTCTTTACGAGTGTATTTCACCGTTTCACCGTTCTTACTCCAACCTCTATGGTGAGGACTTTGGCCTAGGAAACCAAACTCCCCAAGCTGCTGACTAGACTGGCATACTTCTCAGCCCTCCAGCTTGGAATTTCCTCCATTCTGCTGCCGGGTATAATCGCTGTCGTTCATGGGCCACCCATCACGCATATCTCAAGGTTAGTCCACAGAATAGCTCACAACCGAGCTCGTGGCGAAGCCACAGCCCAAAGTTTTTAATGTTCATAAACGCTTACCGTAAGCTTCAGCCACGCCGCTATCGCTCACGGTGGGGCCGCTTCTACAGTAATTGATGAAGTCTCAACGCGTTGCACGACTGATAGCGAGCTGTCGTCGTTTCTGGTGTGGACACCAACCATTCACACAGCTCAGAAGTTCGTCCACCGCCACTTGTCCATAGAGCCGCTGCGCTGTGTCACGGAGCGGCTGTGTCACGGAGCGGCTGGTGGTGTGGCCGAGCCATGGTTGTATGGTTTCATCCGCGTATTGAATCCAGACCCTAATCTTGACGTCTTCCCTGCTTTCCAACGTTGGGGGTTTGATGAGAACAAGGTCCATCAGTTCTGTGTATGTCAATAGACGCATTGGGTATAATTTTTATTTTTGGTCATGGAATGTTTTTGTTTTCTTTCTCACTAAAATATGTTATGAACGCAGTGTGGAACCGTCGTTTAAAGATCGTTTCATGTGCTGGTTTTCTTCAGTCCACATGACTTGGTTCTCATGTGTGTTTTTGTCGTCAGAGATGGATTCAGTACTAAGTAAATCGATGTGAGTAGGTTTCAGACTGTGTGAAGAAGTGTATTAAACAATTTATCTATGGTTAAGTTTGCGCGTAGATGATCCCCCCCCCCCTCCCTAAATTTCTCTCTACCCAGTCTTCTCCTTTCCCACCTTCCACCCACCCTCCCCATAGTCTCGCTGTCGTGGTTCTATCTCCCTCTCTGTCTGTCTGTCTGTCTCTCTCTCTCACTCTTCAGTTCTGATTTGAAGAGTTTCCCTCTGCCATATCTGTGCACTGATGAATGGAAAACGAGCCTGTCTGTTTTTTTTTTTTTCTGAATGATGTCTTGAACTCAGTTCCGACTAACTACAAAATACCATTAACACATTTTGGGAAACCTGTATGAACAACTTTTGTCTTAATTGTTTTCAAAATTAAGAATTGTAAACTTTTTCTTTCGAACTTTTCTGTCAGCCATGATTGAATCATCTGAATACCGACACCATTATAGTCTATATCCCCTTCCACTCTGTCTGTCGGTCGGTCTGTCTGTCTGTCTGTCTGTCTGTCTGTCTCTCTCTCTCTCTCTCTCTCTCTCTCTCTCTCTCTCAATTTGAGTAGTTTCTCCTACAAGCCGTTGAAACGCTTCATTATTACACTTACTCATCGGTATGAGTGATTATCTGTATGTATTGGACTATGTGCGTGAAAACGACAAACTGCATGATTAGGCCTTGGCCTAAAATATTTACCCTTGACTTTTAAAGATCTCTCTGTCTGTCTCTGTCTGTCTCTGTCTGTCTGTCTGTCTGTCTCTCTGTCTCTGTCTCTCTCTCTCTCTCTCTCTCTCTCTCTCTCTCTCTCAATTCTATTCTCTCTACACCCTTCATACCCCCTTCTCTCTCTCTCTCTCTCTCTCTCTCTCTCTCTCTCTCTCTCTCTCTCTCTCTCTCTCTCTCTCTCTCTCATTCTTCATTCGTTTCTTTCCTTTCTGTCATGTCAGTATACTCTCTGCGGTGTCAAAGTGTGACATGTAAAAGCTGTTTCTGCCGTACATCAGAGATTGAAAGGGAACAGCCGCCGATAGAAAGAATGTCTGTGTTGTTCCCAGGCACCTTTTGAGAAGTACTTTAGTGGACACTTTGACCTCAGCGGTCGGTCACCCTTTGCGTTGTATGCTGTTGTGTCCCTATTCTTTGGACGGACGAACGACACGTGCCTGTGCAAATAGAGTAGAGTCTTAATCAGTCTGTCCGTCTTGTCTGCCTCTGTGTGGCTTTGTCTCATTTTGCAATCTATCTGTCTGGCTGTCTATTTGTCTGTCTGTCTGCATGCCTCTCTCTCTCTCTCTCTGTCTCTCTCTCTCACTGTCTCTCTCTCTCTCTCTCTCTCTCTCTCTCTCTCTCACACACACACACACACACACACACACACACACACACACACACACACACACACACACACACACACACACACACACATACACACACACACTGATAGCTGTGTGTGTCGTATACACCCCCCCCCCTCCCCAAGCCCTGAAGGGATCAGGACAGAAGTTTCTTGGCCCTGGCCCCTCAGGTGAACTCCATGGTAGATGAGGGTATGGGAGGGACGAAATATGAATTCCAGCAACGTGACTTTCTACTTCTGATCTTAGCCCAATCGTCGAGGGTTAAAGAAAAAAAAAAAGGAGGAGGACGAGGGAGAGAGAGAGAGAGAGAGAGAGAGAGAGAGAGAGAGAGAGAGAGAGAGAGAGAGAGAGAGAGAGATTACTATCTTTATGAGGAGAGGGATGCAGATTTAGATGCGGGGATCAGAGGGAAACACTAATTGTAGGGTTATATTCAGTCTTTTCCTGCGTCATTTAGTTCCGTCATTTAGATCATTCACATTTTTATTCTTTCGGTGCATGCTAGCTGTATACGTGTTATCCATACCAACGGCCAGAAAGGTCTCCTTTTACGAAGTTGGTGATGGGATTTTTCCCAGTGTGCAAAATCTTTTGCGTGCGTTTTCACACGAAAACTTGTCATGTTCTCATTCGAAGGACTTTTTGGGACGTGGGATCGGAACTTATCATGAGCTCCAGAGGAAGAATCTCCTCGTACCACAAAGTTCCAGCGGAGATTTGAACTCGCAGCCCCAGTATCGCGAGTTAGGCACTCGACCAACTGAGCTGTTCCCCCCCCCACCACTCCTGTCCCTTTCTTTGTCACACCAGTAAGGGCACCGGGTCACAGACGCATCACACACACGCATGCACCCACGCGCACGTGTTCAGAATATGTTTCATCTCCTGACACCACCGCATTTCGCTTGCATAATATTCATGAGATCCTGATGGACTTCTGAATAAGAGAATGAGTGTGTGTCTGGATCGGGAGATTGGTTAGATGAAAGGATGGGGATAATATTCAGCTATTCTGAGACAGTACAGACTGCAGTGTAATGCAAAAAGGTGGCAGCGGAGACGCGGAAAGGGGGGGGGGGTTCGGGAGGGGGATAGGCAAGCGGGCAGACGGGTGGGCAAGTAGGCAGAGAGAGAGAGAGAGAGAGAGAGAGAGAGAGAGAGAGAATCATTTAATAAAGGCCATAGCCCCATTTGAAGGGGGTGCTGTACAATAATGAGCAAGCAAAGTAAGCAGAGTCAAAACAAATAACAAATACCGGCATGCTGACATTTTTCCATAGAACAGTCAGGTTGTTATACAAGTGAGCAGGGTATTTAAGTTTCCGTTGTCAAATTTGTGCGTCTTTTGAAAACTTTATTCAGATATAAACACAGGTTCTTTGACATAAGTAGAGATGCACGGAACAGACGTGGGTGTGCATGAAGCAGAGAGGAATAAATTCTTTTCTCAGGTCACTGAGAGCAGGTCAACAAAGCAAAATATGTAATTCATCTTCCTTGAGAGAGAGAGAGAGAGAGAGAGAGAGAGAGGGGGGGGGGGGGGGGAATATATGTTTTGTTCCACGGATTTCATCAGATATCTTTTGGGACTGTGTTTTCGTTATGCTTAATGCTGCTTTGGCATAGAGTTAGGATTTCCTGACATCTGGGCACAGTTACAGATATTCGTGGAGTTGATTCAAACAAAACGTCTTCCCTGTACAAAATACCGTACTAAAACGACACTTTCCAGAGCAGTATTAAGTTGCGGAACCTCGTCAACCCCAGTAGCGAACGTTTAGCGCCATCTGGAAACGAACAAGAAAGATGTTTTAAATCACACGTAAGCGCTGGCGCAAACTGCACATACTCGCCCAGTAACACTCATGACCACGGATAGGTCCAATGCAAGAGATGGTCAGAGGACTTGCGTGGCCTGGTGGTGACCGACATCTTTAGTCTATGCTGACGTGGACACGCTAGCTTGTCGCTGCACAGTATTGTAGGATTTGATGCTCCTACTGAAGTCTTGCACGTAAGACGGGCTAAGAACAAGGGTTAACAGTGAACCTACCTTTACATGCATTTCATACTGCCTTCTGTCGTGACTTCCTGGATTTTTGTTTCTATCTTCGGCTTCTCTACATGTTTTCCGTCCCGCTGGTCTTCTGCATTTGTCGTGTGGTGTGACCTGTGATGGACAGTGATGTCCTGGAGATTGAAAGAACAATGGTTTTCAGTAAATCTGTTTGGTCGAAATCTGTTTGGTCCGGACCTCTCCTCGAAAAGAGGTACACATTAGCCCGTAACTATCGGTCGGCTACGTGTAAGTGAGGCTAGATCAAGACGGCAGATTTTTTTAAAATATCGAATTTTAATCAAATAAGCTTAGAAGTTACAGATGCGTCAAAAGAGATATAGTGCGTAGAGATTTCAAAACTTAATAATGACATGCATCGGTAGGGCACAAAAATACGTTCCCAGAGTATTTCTTATAACTTACAGCAATTTAAATGAAAACAAATGAAGCAAAGAAGAAGAAAACGTAAATGAAAAACAGCTGACCTATGCAAATGGTTGACAGTAAAGAAGCTTACACTGTAAAACACACAACGTATTATTTGAACGGTGATGATCATATATTAGAGATGTGTGGATTTTTGTTCTGTTGTATATAACAAAAAAAGGAAAGAAAGCGATGCATGCATCTCGCCCACTACGAAGTATTATTTAGGGCCTAATTGAAGGACAATGGCCATTTTCTTCCTGGAGAACTTTGGAGTTACTCTTCTTTAATAAAGAAAACAACTGGAAAAGTTTTATGCAAAAAAATTAATTGTGAATGCGACAATTGCCACACCAAAGACGGACAAATGTCATCCAACCTTAAGTGGTTTTCTGCTAACTGGGAACTTATTTAAAGCTTATGTGTGAGTGCGTGTGTTTTTGTGGGGGCACATTTATCCAGACTGCAAATTTAACGATGAACTAGTTTGTGTACTGATTTTCTTAACGAAAATTACATGCAGTTCAGCGTAGATAACCAGCCTCTGCACTGAAACCATGGGGTTTTTTTTGGAAGTGAGTGTAGTTTATATCTGATTGTTGGACGTTCTTTTCTGTCTTATACCTTGCGCCTAGTTCTTTAAGGAACACTTAGATGTTTGGTTCAATTTATTAATTCTATTCTTGTATATAAAATATCATCAAGTAAGAATATCAGGTCAATTACTGCATCTTTTTCAATTTGCACTTCTGTACCAGAGAAGATTAGAGAGGATGAAACGAAAGTTTATTGCAGTTTTTGGATTTGTCTTTGAGAATGAGTTCTAAATCATTCCAGAAGGATTTAGAATGCCGACATTTATATGAAATGTTAATGTTAAATGTTAAATGTTCTTTGAATCCTTTTCCTCGTCACAGAAGTTAAATCTGTCATTACTTACAACGTTCATATCTTTTAAAATGCTGTTAGCTGCTAAAATTCTGTTGCATGTTTTTATTTGAAACCACTTTTGATTTCATTTCTTTTCTTTTTTTTTTTTTTTTTTTTGTATTTCTTAAGGACTGCTGTCCAGTCTACCTGTGTGTTTATCTCCCCTAACAGGATGTTGTGGTATGATCGTGAACCCTTTTCTACACTAGCCGATACTGCATGGCTTGCATTTGTGAGTCACTAGTTTTCACTTGAATATTGATGTTTCGACTCTTATCATACTCCTTGATGGTGTGTAAACAGCTTTTGTGTCCAAAAAATTCATGTCCATTACGAATTTTTTCCGATAGTGCTCTGTGACTTAAAAATGTGTCATTACTCTCTATAAAATCTCTCACTGGAAGAATGATTTTATCTGCCCATTTCTTACAATTAAAAAAAAAAAATTGGTAGCAATTTTGATTTTTCATGATAGAATAATGGTTCAGTAATTCATTCCTGTCCTTTGTTTGGATGCACATGTTCATGAAATTGTGAGTATGCTGTGAAAACATCATTCCAAAAATCATTGAGTTTAGTTCTTACAAATCGACTCGGCCCATTGTAGTTTGATAGCTTTGTTTCTGGATGAAACGAGTGTATCGTTTTTGACCACTTTGGCTTTTAGGTGTACCTTTTTTTCTAATCCAGGAACGTTTCAGTGCCTGAATGTATGTCTCGGTGCTAAGAATGCCTGTTTCCACCCATTTCTTTGTTATGCACGGAATATTTCCGTTTTGATTTTGTCATTTGTTTGTGCGTAAATAAACTGGTAACACTGTGGCACATTTCTGTCACCAAATATGGTCTTGGATCGCATTTTTTCATCTTCGTATTGAGTTTGTGTATAGCAATGGCATTGTTTCTTGTTTGAAGATGTTTTTATAAGTTGTCAGGGGTTAGGGGACTTTCAAAAAAGAAGGGACGTGTTCCAGCCTCTTAGGCAAAAACGGTATTCGGTTTACTTTCGACAGGATACACACTTTACAAAAGGTGTAGAAAAACAAATAAGAGCAGACCGGGGCTGTGAGTGCGTGTTTGCATCTAAAAATTCGAGATCAAGGGGAGTTGCTATTTTGCTAAATAATAATTCAGACTTCATTATAAAGTAAGTGGTTACGAATAGACGAGGAAATATATCATACTTATTCTGAACACATTACACACTCACATTGTACAAGTAAATGTTTATGGAACAAACTGCGAAAATTCCACATTCCTGAGTATATTCAAACAAAAATTTATAAGAGACTGGCATTTCCACCATTGTAACTGGCAGTGACTGAATTTTTTTTTTTTTTTTTTTTTTTTTTTTTTTTTTTTTTTTTGTCCCCCACCTCTGCCCCACCTCAGGCAGTGCACCCACGCCGCTCATTCCGACACCCCGTCCACAGCCACAGCCCGGCCGGTCCCGCTGCAGCCCCGGCACCAGCAATCCACAGGGAGCAGTCAATGTCAGGTCGTCAAGAGGCAACCCACCGGAGGAGACACTGCACTGCTGCCGAGTCACTTGGATGGTGTTCAGTGGCGCCTGTTCTGATCTAACATACGCAGGATACCACCTACAAAGCCCCCTATTGACGACAATAATTGCTTAGTCGCCGAGCCGGCGTGAGTGAACTCTCCCTCCGGAGGGCGCCACCACGTCCGTCCGACGACATCCCCGACATCCCCCATAGACTCACCGATACCGGTGACCCCGACGGAACCAAACCAAGGCCATAGACGTGAGGGGGACATCGAAATGGAGGTCACCATGAGAGCAGGACATGAAGGGCCGCAGAATTTTAGACATTCTTTTTTTAAATGCTGATTGATGAGAATGAGGGTGATTAAGGTGATGCTACGGATTTCCATTTCGGTCTGAGACTACATGACAGGGCTATACTCTACGCTTCCTTTCATAATATATCCCGGCGTCAACCAGGCCCGAGAGATACAGACACCTACAGTGTTGGTCAGAAATTTGAGCAACACTCTCAGAAACGCATCCATTAAGTGGATGAAACTCGACTATGTGTGGTCCCATTCTCCCCATCTGAGCCCGCAGCAAACTCAACTCTGGGTAGGAGCCGGTCGGGGCAGAAAAAAACCCACATGACTCTAATGGGATTCGAACCCACGACCTCCCAGCCGGGAGTCCGCGACGCTAACCACTTCGCCACGGTGGCTGGTGCAGTGAATGAAAATTTGGTGATCAATCTTAGCCTGGACTGTTATGATTATAAATGTATCAATAATGCAAAAGCCATACGAACGGTTTTAGACTGGATCACCATATTTTGGAGAGAATTAAATCCTGAACTTGTAAGATAAGCCTGGAGAAGACCCAATCCTATACCGCAGAGTTGATTATATTTCTTTTTGATATGAGACACTCTCGCTGGTAATATTAGAGACGCAGAAGTCTTTTGGGGATATAAGGCAGAAGTCTTTTGGGGATATAAGAGTGACCTTTCTTTAATCAAAACTGAGCATGAAGTTTGAATACCGAACCAGAGAGAAGAAAAACAGTCTGGAAATTTAACGCCTCACTACTTAAGGATGTCAGTTATGATGATTTGGTGAAACAAACTGTTTATAATGTTAAGGAACAATATGTAGCATCACCATACGACAGACAGAATTTAAGCGAGGTACCGAACAAGGAAATACAGTTTACAATAAGTGATAGTTTATTTCTAGAAGTTCTGATTATGGAAATAAGATTTTAAAAAATTGCATTTAGTATTAAAAAGAAAAGAGAATAAACGAACGCAGAAAACTGCTCCAAAAAAAAAAAAAAAAAAAAAAGAAAAGAGATGAAAGACCAAGAAAGGGACAGACCCACTCATGTTAATGCTATTGATCTCCAAAGGAAAAGAAATGAGCACATTTATATGAAAAACAAATAGATGGAATCATTCTTAGATCCAAGGCAAGATGGGCTTCACAGGCTGAAAAAAAACACGTATTTTTTAAATCTAGAGAAAAGACATTTGTCCGCCGCAAACAGACGTTGAAATTAGTGTCAGATCAAGGAAATATGTTGTTAGAAACAGATGAAATACTAGAAGTGACCAGATCATGCTACGAGCATTTGTACAATAAATGGGAAGTAATGGATATCGGTATTACCAAATACATTCTAATCTACTACAGTTAAGTAAAGACGAATCAGAACAATTAGAAGGACTGGTTACTATCCAAGAAGCTTCAGAAGCCCTGCAGAATGACAAAAACCCTGGCACAGACGGATAGACAGTCAGTTTTTATAAGTTCTTATGGACACAAATAGGAGAGTTTGTAATCAGACTTTTAAACGAAGGTTTTAGGAACACAGGGATGTAAGTGTCTCAAAGAGAAGGAATAATCACGTGTCTACCAACAGCAGACAAACCGAGACAGTTTTTAAGAAATTGGAGACCAGTTTCATTGTTAAATGTTTCAAACGAAATAGGCGCCACACGTATTGCTGATAGAATTAAGACTGTTCTACCTCATTTGATTAAAAACGATCAGACAGGTTTTATCTTTGGTTTAATATTTCACCTTGAAAAATAATCTCTACCTGGCTTACTAGTATCAGTCGACTAAGAGAAAGCGTTTGCTTCCATGAACTGGTCGTGTATGAATAAGGCACTTCAAGCTTTTGGATTTGGGAAAGGTATGTGCTGGTGGGTTTCAGCATTTTGTAAAAAAAAAAAAACCCATAAGATCCTATGTAACTGTGAACGGGAAAGTATCTCAGGGTTTTGAAATACAATGGGGGTACCATCAAGGTGATCCCATTCCACCGTTCTATTTGTTTAGTGTACAGAAATTTTTAGCATGTAAAATCAGGGAGGTCGAAAGAATAAAGGGCATTACAATACTCGATACGGTTTTCAAAATTAGCCATTTTGCAGATGATGCAGTATTTACATTAGAAGGAGATAGAATATCGTGTGAAAAGCTGTTTGAGACTCGTACAAAGTAAGTTTTTTTTCAGGACTTAAACTGACTTATGAAGGAAAAAAACCTGTAAATGTATGGTTTAGAAGGCTTTCGGAACTCAGAATGTCAGTATCTGTCCAAGAGGAAAATTAAATGGAACCCACCCAAATATAAAAAAGTAGGTATTTGGGTCATAGACGATACATAAAAAAATGACAGAATTCAACAACACAGGTGAATGTAACGAAGTCAAAACTATTGTTCAGAATTTGGTCAAAGCGTATATCTATTCCCTGGGCAGGATTGCAGCACTGAAGTCCATGATACTTTCAAAAGTCAAATACCTGTGGATTCTGTTACCAGACCCTCCCGAAAATGAAATAAATCAGCTTCAGAAACTATGTTTTTGAATTAACATGGAATAAAAAATAAAACCATGTCAAATTCGAAAGGAAGTACGCGGTAAATACTGTCGAAATTATTGGAAACTTTTTTAAGGGAAAACATTGGTAACACAATTGCACTTCCTTAACCCGACTATCTGGTGGGTTTGTTAGCAAAATCCAGAGGTATATGAGTTTTGATAATATGAATGATTTTTAGCACAGCTACTCTGCCTAATGGAGTCAAAATTCTTTGTAAACAAATTTTAAAGAGAGTCTTTACTTCAAAGAGCTTGTCTGTTGTGTTAATTTCTGACTTGCAGAAGAGATCACATGTAACCCAAAGTCCTAATATTTTGAAACTTAGGTGGGTTCCATTTCATTTTTTATGGCTAAAAACATGTGTCTTTATAATTCTTTTACTTCCTAACCATGCATTTAAGGTCCTCTCAAACTGTATTTGAACCCTGAAAATCCTTCAAACATGTTAAGTGCTTCAATTTGTTTTCGTTGGAGACTTTGTCACATTGTAATGTAAAAGTTGTATCATCTGCAAATTGATTTTGAACTCAATACGATTCATATCCATTAGTTTTATGTCTCTGTCTTCCCTGATTTTGCATGCTAGTATCTCTGCGCAGAGAACAAATAAATAGGGAGAAATTGGGTCACCTTGGCGATAGCTCATTCCACTTTAAAGCCAGTAGGTGTTTTCCCATTTACTTGTTACATAGGCCTTTGTATCTGTATGAAAGTATAACACGCATTTCCTTCTCGCCCCAAAACCAAATGCCTACATGAATTTGTACTTATATGACGAACTGACGGAATCGGAAGCCTTTTCAAAGTCTATTGAGACGAGCAAAGCAGGCAAGCTTTTGTTTTCTAAATAACTCATGCCATAAAACGTTCTGGTACTACCATACTATATATATATCTGGTATGAATTCTGTCTGGTCTTCGTATGTTGATTTTGGAAGAACAGATTTGACTCTATTTGCGATGCATGATGATCCGGTCTTGTGGACTACATTCAAAAGAGTTACAGGTCTCCAGTTTTTAAGATATTGGTTTATCAGGTTTGGTAAGCATATCATTATCCCTTCTTGTTGAGTTACTGACATTTCCCCTTTCTGAAACGCATCATTTCAGGAACGAACTACAAAGTTACCAGTTTGCTTCCAATTTTGTTTTTAAAGTTTGCTGTAATTCCGTCTGTTCCTGGATCTTTATCATTTTTCATATTCTTCAATGCTTTTGCTGCTTCATCTAATGTAATCGGTCCCTCTATGTTTTCAGATTCATCTTGCGTCAATGATGGAGGGTTTTGAACGTAGGTTTCTGTTTCTATACCCATGATGCTTGTTTTATGAGTATCATAATTTATGAAAGTTATTTGTCATTTCTACCATGCCTTTGGTTTCTGTAAGTAACCTGCCTTTGTTTGCTCTAAGTTTAATCATTTGTTTGCTTATAAAAAGTGCATTTTCTCCAACCAACAAACGTATTTATTTATCATTTCTCCTTGTGAAGCCCGTCTTGCTTTTGAGCAAAGGAATATACTATCCATTATTCTGTTTTTGTAATTTGTTTAGTTCTTCTTTCTTGTCTTGCAAGAGTTTCTTTAGTGTATCAGTGTTCAAAATCATCCTTTCTAGATCTAGGAAGAAGTCTTATCTACTCTATTGGAGAGGAGTTGGTCCTCTCCATTGTAACGTTCTGTCTCTGGATTCATTTCTTTCCCGATGTCAACTAATGCCGGCATCATATTTCTGACAGTTTCTGGTTATTTAGGGTTGTTTGTAGTTTTATAGTTAAAGTAGTCGGTTTTGGGGTTCAGTACCAGATTTCAGTCTCCAGCCATTATTACATTTGATATATTACTCTTCTTCTATCTTTTTTTTTTCTGCAAGTCTATATACAAGATTGGTTCATTCGTAATTTGGCCATAAATGTTTATGTGTAATATTTTTTCCATAATGTTAAGCATTAATATGAGATAATTACCATTAGGGTTTTAATAGTGTTTTTAACCTTGAATTCGAAATTGTCATTTAATAAAATGCTACTACTATATAGTTGCTATTATTTGAAACGATGATGCGTTCGTATCCCCATACGGCTGTGATTTTGACGTTCTAATTTGTAGCTGTAATGAGTGTCTTGTAATAAGTAAATACAGTGTTCCTTTTGCCTTAAAAGTATTGGAAACATCCCGTGGTTTTTGTTTGTTTGTTTGTTTGTTTTTGTTGTTGTTGTTTTTGTTTTGTTTTTGTTTTTTATAAAACTTGCCAGACTCTGGCAGTTAAGTGAAGATAGTGTAATTTACTCTGGACATTTTTCTTACATACATTTGTTTTACCTTTCCAGTGACTTGTCAATATTTTAAGCAACCTATGCTTGCCACGTGTACTATAATATTGATATACATTGAGAAAATGCCCATCTCAGTTCTCAAAACTTCAGTACAATTTTTTTTATTTTATAAAATTATCAGACATTCCATTGAGAAAATGCCCATCTCAGTTCTCAAAACTTCAGTACAATTTTTTTTTACTCATAAAATTATCAGACATTTGAAAATAAAAAACAGAATCCATCAAATCAAGAAAGTAAAAGTAAACGTTTGAAAATAAAAACTTTGTCCTCCAACTTTGGCTGACACCCAGTCTAGCAGGTGTAGATCACTCACAAGTGACGTCTTGGAATGGTTAAACTTGTCTTCTTCCATGTGTGTGTGTGTGTGGGGGGGGGGGGGGGGGGGGGGGTTGAAAACCAGTAACTTTGTCCCCAACTTTGGCTGGCACTACTAAAATCATAACCTCTTAATCATGTCAACTCATAACCTCTCATATTTTTTACTCATGAGAGTGATCGGTGTTACGATTAATGTCCCCCTTGAAGTTGTCTAACAATCAATGTTCCTTTTACACAACGTACATGTTACATATACTTTGTGTTAATTCTCATGTATTGATATCCAGTTCGTTGCTCGTTCTTTAACATTTTTACTTCCTGAATATTTGGCATGATGATTACCAACTATCTCACTATCCCTAGAAACAACATTATCTCCTTATATAAAGTAAAACAAAAACTAACGATTTACTAGCATAGGTTAAACCAGCTTGCTTGATTTAAACTAAGTCATGTATCATACAATGCCACTTACCTAGAGAGAGAGAGAGAGAGAGAGAGAGAGAGAGAGAGAGAGAGAGAGAGAGAGAGAGAGAGAGAGAGAGAGCACAAACACACAACTTATTACAGTGGTGTCAAGGCACAGAATGGCCTGTGTACCAATAGTAAGATTATTCACTGGGCCACCCTGCTCCCTCTCCCTAGGCCTGTATTCACCTATTACACACACACACACACACACTCTCTCTCTCTCTCTCTCTCTCTCTCTCTCTCTCTCTCTCTCTCTCTCTCTCTCTCGCTGACGTCTGTCACACACATAGATACCTTTACAGCAGACTCCACGAAAAATCTTGTTCAGAGATATCCCATTTGATGCGACTTTTTTTTTAAGTTTCAGAATGAGACCAACATTTTCCAGCTCTGCTTGGATTTTAAAGAAGAAAAAAATTTTTAACAATATCCCGTCGTGTTTTTGAAAGTATGATTTTATCAGTTCTTTGTGCAATAAATGAAACATCATCTGATTTGAGAGTTGACTTCGGCGAAGTTACAGCTCTGATGTAGTCAGACCGGGCTTTAAGTTCTCTCTCTCTCTCTCTCTCTCTCTCTCTCTCTCTCTCTCTCTCTCTCTCTCTCTCTCTCTCCTCTCTCTCTCTCTCTCTCTCTCTCTCTCTCTCTCTCTCTCTCTCTCTCTCTCTCTCTCTTCTCTCTCTCTCTCTCTCTCTCTCTCTCTCTCTCTCTCTCTCTCTCTCTCTCTACATACCCGCTACTGCTTCTTGATTCCTCGTGGAGTCATTGGGGCAGCGTTTTGAAGAACAGTTTCTTCGGTTTCCACAGTTCTGCCGGTGGAGTGCCAAGGCCTGAGTCCAGGTAATTTTTTCCCCCTGTCCGTTCTGGAATGTTGTCAGTGCATGTTTTCTCTGTCTTCCCCTCTCTGTCTCCTTTCTTTAGTAGATCCCTGGAACATTGGTTTAACATGGCCATTGGATCTTCATATATGACCTTACTTAAAAGTTTTCTTTTCTTGGCTGATGTCAGTTGATCGTCTGTGATCCTTCGTCTGCTGCCAGATCGTTTGACACGCTTTTGACTGACGATATGATTTACATAGCTGACGTTTGGTATCTTGTGTTGACTTCTCATTTTCCGAGGATTTGGTTCTGCCTTCCAGACCGGCTGTGAGGGTCCGTGTCTCGCGTCCGGACAGGAAGATGGAATATACCAGCGCACGAATTGATGCAGGTGTACAGCGGGTTTAAGTTGTAGCATACTGTGTGGCATCAACCTGAGAGTTTCATTTCAGATTAAAAGAGGGAAAAAAAAAAAAAAGCTCTGACAACATCCACATGGCCCCTACCCGTCCTACAAATGATGTGAAACACACACACACACACACACACACACACACACACACACACACACACACACACACACACACACACACACCACACACACACACACACACACACACACCACACACACACACACACACACACACACACACACACACACACACACACACACACACACACACCTGAACCCCCCCCCTCCCCCCTTTCCACACACACTTCTTTGTAACTTGCATGCAAGTGGTCGACTGCCCACGTGGAGTTACAACCTCCTCGTGGTCGTATGTGGCTCAGTATCCGTCAGACTATGCTCGTGTCTTTTGAAAAGGCGAATGACATGGTGCATTCCAGGGTATTTGCCACTTACTGTAAAACATGTTCTCGTAAACTGTTGGGTTTTATGTGTCAGACATGAACGCTTTACTGTAGACTATAAAAAAACAAACAAACAAACAAACAAAAAATGCCAAGAGAGGTGTTTTTTAAATCTTGAAGGAGATGCATGTAATTTGAGGAGTCATGGGAGCAGTCATCTCAAACAATTGTTGCTTTAGAAGACAAAAAACCTATTGCTTGTGTTGGGAATGGAATTGACTTTGACTAGATGACAGTCAAGCAGTGCGCGCATGCGCACGCGCACACACACACACGCACGCACACACGCACGCACGCACGCACGCACATGCATGCACGCACGTACGAACGCTCGCGCGCGCGCGCGCACGCACACACGCACACACACACACACACACACACACACACACACACACACACACACACACATGCACACACACTCATTCACACTCACTCTTGCACATTACCTACAGTCTCTAATGACTTGTGTGGAAAATTGTCTCAAAGGTACAGGATACAAAGCACGCACGCACACACAAACACACCCACGCACACACACACACACACACACACACACACACACACACACACACACACACACACACACACACACACACACACACACACACACACACACACACACACACACACACACACACACACACACACACACTCGCACACACTCGCACACACATCCACACACACACGCACACACAACACGACACAGCACAGCACAGCACAGCGCAGCGCAGCACAGCACAGCACAGCACAGCACAGCGCAACACAACACAAACATAGTGAACGTCTGGTCCAAATAGATGTGTGCAAGCATACCCACAGGGGCTAGGAGGAGGATGGATTCTTTCCTCTGGGAGAGAGGGAGGGAGGGGGAGAGAGAGAGAGAGAGAGAGAGAGAGAGAGAGAGAGAGAGAGAGAGAGAGAGAGTGATTGCATTACAACAAAAATCCGGGTTTTTTTTCAGTTAGAAGATTCAGATTCAACTTTTCAGTTCCAAGCCTCCACTCCATGTGTACAGAAAATAGATATTACACACAACACGGTTTGAAAAAAAAAATCCGATTTCATTTGAACAAGTTCCATTACCAAGACATCAAGACGGGAGAGGGGGGGGGGGGGGGGGGGGGGATAGTAATCAAGCCAGGAGGACAAGGAAGGACCGAGAGGCAGCCACGTAGTCTGCGATTGAAGTCCAGAGCCGCTGGCAGCCGGAAACGCCTCCCCCCCGGACAGATAACTGTCTGGTCACGCCCCACTGAACATGTCCGGAAGCGGATCTCTATCAGGGGGCAGCAGGGATCCCCCGCCAAGATATTTCACGGTTCAGTTCCCTCCCAGAGTCACCTCTGCGATCCCGGGGACTACGTGTTGGGGGGAAAAAGCGGGACTGATAATGCTGTCACCTGTCAAACGGTCTGGGTGGGTAGAGTGGAAGTCCACCCCGATCAATTCCAGTCTTATTCAAAAACTTTTTGTTCTCTTTCTATTTTTCGGAGGAAGGTGGGACGGGAAGGGGATTGGGGAATGACTACTGATCGGAAATATGGTTTCTTTTACGTCATTCTCTCTCTCTCTCTCTCTCTCTCTCTCTCCCCCCCCCCCCCCCCCCCCCCCCCCAACCTGGAACGAATCCCATGCTGATCATTCCGGTTCCCCATTTCTCCCTGTACACAGCCACACCAAGTTTCGTCCTATTGCTGCCTTAGGGCCAGTGTCCACTGGGAAACTAAAGCCACAATATCCGTCCAGTGGATCGGAGTTTATAATAAGCACGTGTGATCCTGTCCACAAACGAAGGAGTGAAGCACTAAAGCGCACTGCGAGAGAAAATCTTTCATGGGTGGTGGGATGCTCACTCATATAACCCCCGCTGTAGTTTTAACAATCCCCGAGCGTCTAGCGTAGGGGAGGAACGATAAAAATACATTAAGGAAAGAAAAGCAAAGTAACTGAAAGTATTGAAACGTGCAGAAAATCTAAACAGTCTTTGCGTGTCTTAGAAATTCTGTAGAGTGTGTGTGTGTGTGTGTGTGTGTGTGTGTGTGTGTGTATGTGTGTGTGTGTGTGTGTGTGTGTGTGTGTGTGTGTGTGTGTGTATTTGTGTGTGTGTGTGTGTGTGTGTGTGTGTGTGTGTGTGTGTGTGTGTGTGTGTGGCCTCTGTGTAGGGGGAATTGTTTTTTGACGAATTGATCACCTTAGATTATGATCCCTCTCGAGTTCGGCTGCGCCATGAACAACTTGAACTGAACTGAACAGATCCAGCATGTAAGAGATGCTAGTTGCTTAGATTTGGGGAAATCGTTATAGTATTGCTTATGTAAATTTGCTGGGCCGTTGCCGGCCGTAACCTCAAGCACACTCAACTGCTGAATTCATCCGAACTGTACACCTCTCTGAAAGCAGATAGACATAACATAGTTTTTGCATGGGTCCTCAGCCATGTGGGCATTTGAGGCAGCGAAGTGGTTGATGAACTTGCCAGGAGTGCTCCAAAGGAAGAGTTGAGCAGATTGCCTATCCCTCACCTGATCTGAAACCCCAAACCCAGGCATGTGTCAGACACCTCTGGCTACATGGAACGGAACTCGCAGAAGGATAACAAACTGTGCAAATTCCGTCCAAACCTGAAAGAGATTTTACCATGTTCCAGAGGCGGCTGTAAAGAAGAAACAGTTTGTGCCGTTTGCATACAGGCCACTCCTTTTACACCCTTTCTTATCTTTTAAAAGGTGAAGGAACTCGGTAGTGCCTTCCATGTCATGTTCCACTCACAGTGAAACATATTCTTTCAGATTGTTGGGACTTGCATGGTGTGAGACATGAACACTTTACAGCAGACTCCATGAAAACCATGTTGAGAAGAATCCTGATGTGATCTTTGAAAATCTGAAAGCGATTGACATATTTTATCTGATCTACTTTTTATGGGGGAAAGATTAACAAAATCTCGATGTGTTTTAAATGGCTGTGTGACTGAATTAAAAAAAATCTTAATGACTTGTGAGTTGACTTCAACGCGGTGACAGTCCTAATATGGCTGTATGGGGGGTCATGGTGTCATTCACATAGCGGTACCACATGCTTGGAGGGTTGGCAGCGGTCTCAAGGGCTACTTTATCAAAACGTTCTATGTACAGGTTGGCTACCACTGGAGATACTGCGAACCCATGGCAGCTCCTTGTTTCTGCTGGTAAAACTCATGGCTGAAAAAGTAGGTGCTAGTGAGGCACAGTTCCAATAGTTCTAGTATCTGTTCTGTTGTGAGTTCACACCGGTGACGAAGGTGGTAGTCATCCTCAGTGTTCTCCCGATTGATTTGGAGAGCCTTGGGTACAGGGATGCTAGTGAATAGTGCACATACATCATAGGAGACCAGTTTCTCCCCTGGAGCCAGTTGCTAGTTTTTCATCTTCTGAACAAAGTCTGTGCTGTTGACTCTGTGGTGCTCGGTCAGTCTGACTGAAGGTCCCAATATTTGTGTCAGGAATTTGAGGCATCGTACATGACACTGCCTCAGCTGGACACAATGGGACGGAGGGGGGGTCCTTCTTGTGTATCTTGGGTAATCCATACAGCTTAGGCGTGGATTCAGAAGTGGGGGTAAAGTCGTTGGTAAAGACTAGGGGAGATGGAATCTTCTTTCTTCCGTTTCTTTAGTAGGTTGATAAGTTGGTTTTTCACTTTCTTCGTAGCCTCAGTCTTGAGTTTTTATAGGTGTCTGTATCACTGAGAAGGGTCTGTACTTTTTTGTTGTACTCATCTTTCGGTAACAATACGGTCAGCTGGAAGGATGACGATGCTGTCTCAGGTTTTTCAGGGCTTGTTTTTCCTCTCGTGAAATGTTGGACTTGAGTGGCTTGCTGGACTTAATGACTTTGACCACTTCGCTCCGTAGGCTGTCAGCTGTAGCCTGGTCTTTGATCTGGTTGCACGCTTTATAACACCTGGTATCCACATGCACACACGCACGCACATTGGCACACCACACAACAGTTCTGTTACTTTCTACACGAGCTACAGAATGCCTCATTGCCTCTGGACAGGGAGCAGGTGATTGTGCTGCCTTAGGTCGTCTAGGACCAGGTTCAGGCTGGATTGCTGTCCCTGTCTTCTTCGAAGTGGAATCCTCTTCTGTCCCTCTTAACCTCTGGGTCTTGATCGTCTTTTTGCTTTGTTTTTAAAGCCATCCTGGGTGTGAAAACTTTCCATCGCTTCGGCTGCCTGGGGTTACGCTCTCTCGATCAGTCTATCTGTTGTATGTAATGTTTTCTCCAACGTCCGTTTAAAACTGGCTTCACACAAAGGATTTCTGCTATGTACACCTCTGTGGTAGATAACTCGAAAACTGTGTTGACCTTGACAATGGATTTCTCTATAAAAGATTGCCCTTCCCACACGTCAGTTTTCTTGCAGATTTGCTAAATAGCTTAACAATCAGTTTGGTAATAAGGCTCGGGTCCCCGCTCTCATCAGTGGACATCGAAATTCAAGGCAAGCTCTGTAACATTCTCTTCAGCCACAGTGACTTAGTCCACACACGTTCGACTGGCCCGACCATTCGTCAACGTCGTTCTTTACAATACCACTTCGAATGGAAAGGGCAGAGTGGGGTAAAGGCGGAAGGGTGGGGGTGGGGGGCTTCTACCCTGCAAATGAGGATTTCGCTCCTTTGGCTCTGTCTCTGTGTGTCCGTCCGTCTGTCTGTCTGTCTGTCTGTCTGTCTCCCTGTCTGTCTGTCTGTCTGTCTGTCTCCCTGTCTGTCTGTCTGTCTCTGTCTCTCTCTTTCTCTATCTCTTTGCCTCTCTCTCTCTGTCTCTCTCTCTCTCTGTCTCTCTCTCTCTCTGTCTCTCTCTCTCTCTCTCTCTGTCCTCTCTCTCTCTCTCTCTCTCTGTCTCTCTCTCTCTCTCTCTCTGTCTCTCTCTCTCTCTCTGTCTCTCGTCAGAGGAATGGAGAGTTTCATGATTGTGTCTTCTATCTTTCGCCGCTAGGTTATATGTGACTTAGGGAGTACGTATTGTTTTCGCCCTTTGTCTCACATTGCTTTAAAAACTGTGTGATGTTCTGGAACTGTTCCCGTTGTACGTGCACCTCGCCTGCCACTGGCACTCTCATGGAGGAGTGCGTATCATAGACAGTGGAGGAGGGGGTATCATAGACAGTGGAGGAGGGGTATTATAGACAGTGGAGGAGGGGTATCAAAGACAGTGGAGGAGGGGTATTATAGACAGTGGAGGAGGGGTATCATAGACAGTGGAGGAGGGAGTATCATAATAGAGGAGGGGGGTGGTCATAGACAGTGGAGGAAGGGGGTGTCATAGACAGTGGAGGAGGGGGTATCATGGACAGCGGAGTAGGGGTATCATAGACAGCGGAAGAGGGGGTATCATAGACAGTGGAGGAGGGGGTATCATAGACAGCAGAGGATGGGGTATCATAGACAGCAGAGGAGGGGGTATCATAGACAGCGAGGAGGGGGTATC
>JADBJO010006391.1:0-22500 GCA_016801955.1 Conus betulinus | reverse complement strand
AGCGTACCCTTTGTCCCTATACATCACCATCGTTTGCGAGGGGTCTCTTCTTGAACCTACAGCTGCTGACGATGGAAATCACCGAGCAACGCTAACACTGAACTCCAAGAACCCCCTCCCTGGATGATGTTTAACCCTCAGGACTCGAGGACATTGTCAGCCAGCAGATTCCTAGGACAACACATGTTCGACCAGTGACTCCACGCACGTTGTCAACTACAGGATCTAAGGACGAACATTTTCAATCCAGAGGCCCCAACAACCGTTTAGATCCACAGGACTCAGGACGTGTTCAGACCAGAGGAAAACAAGACATTTTCTATTACATGACTTTTTCAAACCCATGGGATCCCAGAACATTTCCAGCCCGTAGTAAAGCAAGACATTTCAACCAACAAGTTTTCATTTTCAATCAATACAACCCCAGCACTTGTCCAACCCATAAGACAACAGGACATTTTAAACCTGCATGTCCCAGGGTTATGTGATAGCCGTAGGTCCTCAAAAAAATACTTTAAATCGGCAGCATCTCAGGACGTTTTCAGTCCACAGTGAAACAGAACTTTTTCAACCCACGGGACCTAACAAATTTCAACCCACAGGTTCCCGGAAAATTTTCATCCCATTAAAAAAAACATGCTATTTTCAAACCAAAAGTCCCACAGAACAGTTTTTTTTTACATGACATCAGGATATTTTCAAACCCACCCAGTTCCCAGAATGCTTTGAATTCTGCAAGACTGGAATTTTCAAGCCAACTGTCCCAGAACGGTATTTTTTTTTTCACTTCAACCAGCAGTTTCGCAGGACACGTTCACCTCTTAGGAAACAACAACCCCATGACGTTCTTATCCAATTCAACGAGGGGACACTGTCAAGCCACATGACCCACAAAATTGAAACCTGCAGATTCCCAGGCACTTTCAACCTCCGGGATGCCAGAACATTTCACGGTTCGCTTGGTCTGACTCTGTAGCCTGCGCTGTGGGCCTCGCTCCAAAATGCAGTATTGATGCCACCGCCGCCGGTGAAACGGTTTGAGGAAATTGCTTGTTTAGATCAATGGATCGATCGATCTGTGTGTTAGCGTCTGTGATAAGATCTTCAGCCTGTTGACTACGCATTTGGGAATGAAATAAAAACGCACATAGTCGTAACCGGGCCACACTGGGTGGGGTTTATCAATAAGATGACTGACAAGGGGCAGTGATGCAATGGAGGGGGCACAGAAGAGAGAGATGACCGCCAAACAAAAAGCCATGCTTGTTATATGCTGGTTGCATTGGCATATCAGTGGGAGGAAACATGACGATGACGAGAACATGGCTGGAAAGGGAGCAGACCATATAGCAGACGAGTAGGGAGAGACACTGACCAAAAATGCATGCGGTGTTGCTTCCCCCACCCCCCCTCCCCCCAGATAGTAAGGGGCTTTGTGGGGGTGGGGTCCTGCATTTTGAAGATCAGAACAGGCATGGCTGAACACCATTAAAGCCACTCTGCAGCAGTGCAGCGTCTCTCTGGTGCGTTGCCTCCTAGGGACTGCTTCCCGTGGATTGCAAGTGCCAGGACTGCTGCTGGACGAACTAAGGCGTGGTTTTGGATGCGAAGCCGGAACGAAGTAGCACGACAGATGAGATTGAGAGAAAGTAAACATCGTTAAAAAGGGACGAACGATTTCTTTCTTGAATTTCGTGTCATCACTAACTGCGCTTCATCTATCTGCTCTCTCTCTCTCTCTCTCTCTCTCTCTCTCTCTCTCTCTCTCTCTCTCTCTCTCTCTCTCTCTCTCTCTGTCTGTCTGTCGTCTGTCCTCTCTCCTCTTCACTCCTCCCCTTCTCTTGCCCCCACCTCTCTCTCCCCCTCCCTCCTCCCTCTCCTCTTCCTCCCAGCCCTCACTCCACCCTTTCTCTTGACCGCCCACCCCCCAGGCACCTACAGCCCGATGTGTGTGTGTGCGTTTTGTGTGTGTGTGTGTGTGTGTGTGTGTGTGTAAGAGAGGCTTGAGAGTGAGTGAGAGGGAGAGAGAGAGGAGAGACGAGAGAGGAGAGAGAGAGAGAGAGAGAGAGAGAGAGAGAGAGAGAGAGAGAGAGAGAGAGAGAGAGAGACAAGCAACAGTTAAAAAAAAAACAAAAAAAGCGTTGCTTTCTTCGGGGGGCCCTTCAGCCCCGCCACTGACAGCGTCAACCACTGACCGGCGGCCCCCACAGCCAGTCCACCTTTGGTATTTCAGCACTGAAGGCATTTTTCTGCTGCCGCCTTTCATTTCTTCCCCATTTTATTTCTTTGTCTCATCAGCAGCTGACCAGCCCTAACAAGGACCGGTCACCTCTGACATTTCTGATCTGCTGGTTTTCTTTCTTTCTTCCCTTTGCTTTTATCCCTGCTTTGTTTCTTTCCTCATTTTTGCCCTTCCTTCAGAATTTTTCTCTCTCTCACATATTAGCCTATGAAAACAGCACTCTCACTGCAGGCAAAAAGACACAGATATCTCGAAGAAAATAAAAGGCATTGGTGATATACTGTCTAACAACCAGAATACATGATAATAAGAGATGGAATGTGCGACCTCAGTGTTAGAGGTTCCAGTCGTCACGCATCTGCAGTAAGTGATGGAATTATTGGCAACTAATTTCAAAGGCAGTGTAAAGGAGAAAGGAGACTAATTTATTTATTTATTTATTTTTATTTTTTTTTGCTGTCCCAACGTCTGCGCCACCTCAGAGGCAGTGCTCCCACGCCGCTCCTTCCGACACCCCGTCCACAGCCACAGCCCTGGCGCCGGCAATCCACAGGGCGCAGCAAATGTCAAGTCGTCAAGAGGCAACCCACCGGAGGAGACACTGCACTGCTGCCGAGTCACTTCAGTGGTGTTCAGTGGCGCCTGTTCTGATCTAACATACGCAGGACACCACCTACTAAGCCCCCTACTAACGACAATAATTGCTTAGTCGCGGAGCCGGCGTGAGTGAGCTCTCCCTCCGGAGGGCGCCACCACGTCCGTCCAACGACAACCCCCATGGACTCGCCGATACCGGTGACCCGGACGGAACCAAATTAAAGGCCACAGACGTGGAGAGGGACATCGAAATTGAGGTCACCATGAGAGCAGGGCATGAAGGGCCACAGAATTTGAGATTTTTTTTTTATGCTGATCGATGAGAATGAGGATGATTAAGATGATGCTACGGATTTCCATTTCGGTCTGAGAGACTACATGACAGGGCTGTACTCTACGCTTCCTTTCATAATATATCCCGGCGTCAACCGGGCCCGGGAGATACAGACACCTGCAGTGTGGTCAGGAAATTTGAGCAACACTCTCAGAAAACGCATCCATTAAGTGGATGAAACTCGACTGTGTGGTCCCAGTCTTCCCAACTGAGCCCGCAGCAAACTCAACTCTGGGTAGGAGCCGGTCGGGGCAGAAAAAAAACCCACATGACTTTGATGGGATTCGAAACCACACCCTCCCAGCCGGGGGAGTCCGCGACGCTAACCACTTCGCCACGGCGGCGGCTGGTGAGACTAATTTAATCTTATGTTTACCACATGAATAGCAACACACTAATGTGGAGGGTGGAGGGAGGAGAGAGAGAGAGAGAGAGAGAGAGAGAGAGAGAGGAGAGAGAGAGAGAGAGTGAGAGAGAGAGGAGAGAGAGAGAGAGAGAGAGGAGAGAGGAGAGGAGAGGAGAGAGAGAGAGAGAGAGAGAGAGAGAGAGAGAGAGAGAGAGAGTTGCTTTTAGCCAAACCGACCACAAAGGGCTTTATCAGAACTGTCACCTTGTTGAAATCTACTCAACCATTTTTTTAAAAATCCACACAGAGATCATTAAATCCTTTTTTTTTTTTTTTTGTATAAACACGCCGTAATTTCGTTAGAAGCTGTCCTCCATAACTCTTAAACAGGATGAAAAATGAGTCTTTCAGACCCGCAAAAAAATCACATCAGACTGGACATGGCTGAACAAGATGTTCATAGTCTTGCAACGTTGTCTAACACGCTTTCACGTATGTGAATGAACGGTGCTATTTAAAGCAGTCTGATGAGTGGAAACCTAACATTAAATGTGACTGTCGTTTTGTTTGCTTTCCTGCCCCATGCCCCAACAGGGGTAGCAGTGTACTAAACCTTGAAAGTGGGAAGGAACCCACTTGAGGAAAAACCGTGCGCTACCTCGTCACTCAGAGGTGGTTACATTTCAATTCATTTATTCATTCATTTGTTTATTTACGCTTATGTACTTTTGCTCTCACGTTTCTTTACCCCCTTCATCGCATCACACATACATCGATAATTCCGCCGCCCCCCCTCCCCCACGCCCCTCAAGATGTACACGGATTTGCTTGGCAGTGCTCGTACCATAGTTCACAAGGAGCAATTGGTACAAAGAACTCGAGGCAATCCACCAGTGGAGACACTGCACTGCTGCCGAGTTAAATCGGTGGTGTTCGGCGACACCTGCTCTAACCCTACACACGCGGATCGCTTCCAACTAAAAATCTCTAATGACGACACACTGACTGACTTGGTCGTGAACCAGCGCGAGTAATCGTCCTTTACCACTAACCACCACAGACATCCCTCCTCTTCTCCGTCCCATTGCATATGCCGTGTGCGTGCGTGCGTGCGTGCGTGCGCGCGCGCGCGCGCGCGTGTGTGTGTATGTGTGTGTTGCAGTGCGTGCGAGCATGCATGTGTGTATGTGAATATTTGGAACTTAGTTTTTGAGGAGTGTACCTTGTTTGTTCTGTGTGCTCTGTGTTGTCATCTGTTCTGAGCGATTCGCTGTCGTAAGCAGCATTTGTTTGGAGTTATGGGCGTGTATTTAGTTCATTGTAGGAGCAAGAATGATCCTACGTGTGCGTGTTTTAATCTGATTATAAACATGAGACACACTGTGGAAAGAGAAGAAAAAGAAACACCCGAAGGTGCTGGGGAGGACCCAGAGAAGCACTGTCTTCACCTGCCTGAGACACACTGTGTAATTAGAACATCGTTTATACACGGTAAATTGTTTGTTTCTGACATTCGAAAAGGCTTTTCTGGCCACAATTTTTTGTCGCGGTGATCAGTTTTCTTGCAAATTTATAATGACACATTTCCACCAAAAAACGGATGTTTTCCCAACTTGTATTTCCCTTTTCCGTTGACTTAAAACAAATGGGTGCCTTGGTGTTAAACTGATTAATCCTACATCTATAAAGAGAAAAATGCATACATTGATATCGAGTGAAATGTTTTGATCCGCTGTTGTTTTGTCGTGGTGACCAAACAAGGTGAGGTCAACGCTGAGAGAAGGGTCTTCCACGGCTGGCACGTGTTTCCCACTGAATTCGTTCTAAAGGTTCTAAATGTTACCAAAAACGTGTGTGAGCATGGACTGTATGACAAAAAAAAATGCTGCACTGTGTCTATCAGTATAACAAACATTCCATCAGTCATGAAGAACTACTCACGTTCTCTTTAAGTGTGTGTGCGCGCGCGCGTGTGTATGTGTATGTGTGTGTGTGTGAAATCCCATACGAATTCAAAGCATGTTTTCTGAAGACCTGCTTTGTCACCATCAGGTCAGTTTGGTAGTAGTGTCCATGAATATACCAGTCTGGGTAGTACTGGAGATTTTAGAACAGCTAACCTCCTTACATAAGAGGTACACGCTCTTTCTCACCAATTTTAAACGATTTGGTTACCTAATGCTATTTGCCAGCCGTGTTGATATCTGTTTAATTCAAAAGATTGTTCGTCAATTTGGATGGTTCGGTTTCGAGACTAATACGATTTGTGGGAAATTGATTATTCTAAGCTAGTTCTCATGTGTGTTTGTTTGTTCTACTCTGAGATTAGAAAGAAACGCACATAATAATTAGTTTAGAATAATTAATTTCTCACAAATCGTATTAGTCTCAAAACGGAACCATCCAAATTCTCACAGATGCGCAATCGTGTATTTGTCTCTCTCTGTTGGAATATCTGTCTGCCTGTCTTATCTTTTCATTATTTTCCCTGGTTTTAGTGTCTCATGTTTTTACTTGTTGCAGTCTTTCTATTGATGTTAACTTTCTTAAGTGTTTTATTGCACGCTGATGTGTTTTTTAATCGACTTTATTTTGAAGTAACTGATTTATAGTCTTATAATACTGTTCTGTTTACCGTCGTGACATCATAGAACAGAGCCAGCTTCAGAAGAACGTCGACGAAAATTCTCGCTGAATGTCAAAAAAACGATCAGATTGATCGCCTCAATCCATCAAATAACACGTGGTTCCTCCAAAACACCACTACTGTGATGCCCCCTCCCTTCCCCTCCAACTCCTTTCCTTTTCCTCTTCCTCTCCTGCCGGCTTTCCCTCGTCCCTTTCACACTCCCCATCTTCCTCGGCGATGACGAGTGATCAGGCGTTCGTGCAGACAGACTGGAATTGGAGACGTTCAGGCCGGTATTGACGGAATCGCTCTGTCGTTTTCAGAAAGGATGCTGAACTGGTTTCTGTTGATTGCAGCACAACGAACAGCAAGAAAGAAATGTGTAGGAAGCGAATTTCTTGTTGCTGAAAATTAGGTGTTTTTTTTAAAAATCATGTTGGAAAGGGCTTCATTAGCGAAACGTATTGTAGGTAGAGGTTCGTCAGATGAACGTGATGACTTGGGTTGATGGGAGGAGGGAAATGTAAGCGATATGGACAGAAAAGCGTAGGCCCACCTGTGTGGGTTTTCATTTTAGGGCGCTTTATAGCGCAGTCCCATCATATGAAAAGGACAAGTGCGGACGGTGGAGGCGGTGGAAAAGAATGTCTGCTTTTCAAAAAAAAAGAAATTCTTTAACACACTTTCGTTGACTTGGGAACGGAGCCAGAGGAGAGTGGGATGGGGGGGTGCTGTGAGGGAAGAGGGGGGAAGGCACAACAGAAATACATAAGTGCAGATGTACTGCAACACGTTTGCTTTCCAAAGCGGTGTGAGGAATCGTATGAAATGTTTCCAAGAGAATGAGATGATAAGAATACGCAATAAGGAGAGAAAAAGCAAGAAACGTGAAATGTTTGGGTTTTATTTTACATTTAAAACAATAACACACGTAACATATTTTCGCACACCCTGTCCAAATCCCCTGGAGGATTTTGTGCGAATACCATATTCTATGACAGATAAGACGGAACGTTTTGAACGAATGCAGATTATCTTCCAACTTGATATTCCTTTTTTAAAAAAAAAATGTTTAGAAAAAGTCTTACGTTTTGTTTAACAACATTTATTCAACCCGTGAGTTTTCATTTGTACATAAAAAGGGTGACATGTCAATAAAGAAATAAATCATAAATAACAAGGCAGAAAAACTCGGCTGGCTGTAATTATGTTCAACGTCCCATGCGTTAATACGCTGTCTCGCATTAATACTCTGACTACTGATGAGAGCAGTTAGAATCGGTGCGTTTGAATATTAATTGCCAATCTAACCACAGTCAGCTGCAGACTGATTGCGTTGTGCCAGACACTCGTTCTCTCACTGCTATCAACGGTGTCACAGCAGGGGGTGCCGAGATGGCATGCAAACGAGAGAGGGTCACGGCGCCATGTAGACGCGCGCACTATTTTGCCGGTGAAACACTGGCATTATGATGTTTACACGGCACGCGACGACTTCGCGAGCAGACTCCCAAATAATTATTGAGTTGAAAAGAGAAAGAGAATCGTGCACAGAAATGAGTTACCAATCAGACAGCGTTTCTGTTTACATCGCATAGAACAAAAAAAAAGAAGTAAATGAGGGTTCACGGGAAAGATGCTCTTTCTGATCCCTGTCCGTCAAAGACGACATTTATCTCGGTCTGTGTTCAAGGTAAAGATTGATTATGAAACGGAATGAATATGAAATCGGACACTAGGTTGTTCAACATCCTTTTTGTTTTTCTTCTCTTGGCCCGTTTTATAAACATCCGTCGAAACTAGCTGAGAACATTCTCGCCATTCCACACAAACAGGTGAGAATGTATTTGGATGACATTCAGGGGAAAAAAAAAAAACAAGGTCATTGATCACGTGTCTGCCACAGTAGAATGTTTTGAACTGAATAACGCTTTGTATCATGTGCTTGTCTGTAAACTCTCACCCCTTCCCCCCTCTTTGTAGGAGATCATTGGTTTGCTTACACTAAGCAAACTTTGAGGTGTATGACTATGTCGCACTAAGCTGTTCCACTAGATTCTGTAATCCACCTCGGGATAGGTGGTTATTATATAAAGGCCGTTCAGCCCTTGGAAGGTCGATGCTTAGCGAGGGACAACATCCGTGTTTAGTGAATGACATCCTTTATGACGACTTCACCACAGCATGCCAGCAGTCGTCAACATTGCAGGATCTAATCTGTGCCCGTGTTTAAAGGAAAGAGAGAGGACTTGGCAAACGGGGAAGACTGTAGGTGGAAAGTATCGGTGCGGAATTCTCTCTCTCTCTCTCTCTCTCTCTCTCTCTCTCTCTCTCTCTCTCTCTCTCTCTCGTCACTCGCTTGCTCGCTCACTTACACACACACACACACACACACACAGAGATTATGTCCTCTGGGGGTTGAGGGCTGCAACCTTGCTGTGGTCGCAGAGCTTGCGCGGTCCAGTGCTCCCGTAGGCTCTGTTGGAGGGGGCATCAATACTCGGATGATTGGCTAGTTTTTGAAAACGCTTCTAGGCCTGTGAAGTCAATTTGCGGTCTGGTCTAAGCACAACGTGGTAGGAGGTGATACCCCTGGTGGGTTCTCCGATGTCAGACAGGTTAAGGGTGAGGGCCCTGACAAATAGTAACCCATCTTTTTCCTGTTCTTTTTCTGCCTTCTTCAGTGGTTCTTTCCTGTCTTTGTCTCCCCTTCAAGCTTGCTTTCCCACATTTTTTTTTCTGTGTGATCTTCTTAAGATCCCGTGTTTGCCGTGCGGTGCGACCTGTGATGGAGGGGAAATGAGGTCCTGGTGACTGAGAGGGCAGGTGCCCTAAACATATCTCTTTGGCTCGGACCTCTTCTAGACAAGAGGTCTAACCCTGCGTGGGGCTGGGTTAAGACAGGCAGTTCCCTGGCTGGCCAAGGTAACCCCTCCAGTGCTCGGCTGTCTGTCTCTGGGAGTTGAGCGTGATCATGGGGGATAGGGTTGGTGTGCTCTTGTTTGTCGTATATCTTTCCCGAAGCGTGGAAGCGGTCAAGACAGTCATTTCTTGGCCCTGGACCCGTAGTTGGACTCCATGGCGGGTAGGTAAGGGAGATATGAAACAAAAACCACAAACAAAAATGGCTTCTTTACCAAAAACTCCGCCCGTCCCTGTAACAGAAAAAAAGAAAAAAAAAAAAAACGAAAAAAGACACCCCCCCCCCCCACCCACCCCCGAAAGTCCATTCGTAAAAGAATATCGCAGGAATCTGAAGTAGACTCTGATTCTGAAACAGAAACAAAGAGAATCACCAGATTTTGGTCTGCATGGTTGATTGTCGTTGGTACAGAACAGGACAAACCAATTTCCGCATTAAGCCCATTCGCCATTCAGAAGGGTTTCCAGAGAACTGCAGGAGACCCACAGCCAGCAAGGAGACTAATGAATGGTACAGTCCTCGTTCAGTGTAAACCTAAGAGACAGTCAGAACAGCTGCTGAGAGCCACAGAACTGGTAGACAGAGAGATCAGAGTGACTCTCCATAAACAATTAAATCCATCCAAGGGAGTCATTCGGTGCCCGAATCTCAGAGGCGTCTCGGAGACTGATACTGAAACTGAACTTGCTTCGCAAAGTGTCATTGACACCAGTACCGTCTTTCTGACATTCTGTTCTTCTTCATTGCCATAGGTCATCAAAGAGTTATGGGCATTCACCTCTACATTCAGTCTCCAATGCGGTGCTTCAAGAGCCGAAAGTTTGAGCCCAGCAAAGGTAACTGTTTTGGGGCGAAGGTGTTTGTTGTTGTTTGCTGCAAAGCAACGCATGACTGGTTGTGTATAGATCCGGCCCATTGTGCAAACTGCGATGGCGACCACCGCTTTCATCACGCAGCTGCCCACTTTGGATTCAGGAAGCTAACATTCAGAATGTTAAAACGGAATATAAAGTTTTGTTTTTCGAGGCGCGCAAGCAGGCCCTTGGCAGTCAGTCTATATCAGTTTCTTCATACGCTTCGGCTGTGAAGATATTTTCTGCACGTTCTGTTTGCTGTCAAACCGATGTTCTTTTTTTTTTTTTCTTCTAAAATATTGCAAGGAAAAGGGTCTGGCCCTGGTGGAGGCAAATCCACCACCACCTCACAATCCAAAGTGGATGTCCCTGGCCTGGGCGCTATATCCACCACTTCTCAGACTGCAGAGCAGTCTAATGCATCTGCTGCTGGGTAGACTGAAAACACAGCTCTCCTTCCTCGAACCTTCGAGATCAGTGCCCGTGCGGGCAAGGGAGCCCAACGAACTGTAAAGATGATAGAGATTGTCAGACGACTTCACCGTTTTTGAACAAACCTAGAACAGCAGAATCATCAATAGGTAAAACGCAATCATCGTTATCACAGCTGTTTGAAATAATCAACATAACAGTTTCCAAATTTTCACTAACATGTTTCATTTCAAAAAACGGCAAAAGAAATAATTTAGTTTGTTAGCAAAATCATAAGATTCCTCTTCTGATAGATTACATTCACTTCGTGGTTCCTTCTGTCCAGTGAGACTTTTTACGCCCTCCCATGCGTTCCGCATGTTTCCTGACTCAAACTGCTTTTCTACTTTTTTTTTCTCTGTATGCCATCTTGGCTTCGTTTATTTCCTGTCTTAGATTTCTTTGAACTGTTTTCTTTTGCAGAGTTATCCTTCGATTGAAATGCGATTTTCTTTGTATTAAGGGTTCTCTAAAGATTTGAAAACCCAAGGCTTATTATTCGGAAAAAAAAATAGTTTTCTTTGGGTGGTAGCAACATGTTTTTACAAAGGGTGACAAAATCAGAAATAACGTGAGCAGCTTCATCCACATCAACACAAGAAAACAAACGAACAAACAAACAAACAAAAAAACACGTCCGAGTCTGTGCACTCATAGCAAGCTTGCAGTTGTTCTTTGCTATGAGGGGACCAATTTTTTTTTTTTTTTTTTTAACAGATTTCTGCACAACGAGTTGGATTTGAATAACAGGTGGTAAGAATGGATCACGTGTACTGTGTTGTGATCAGGTTTACCGATTTCAGGAAGGGCCCACAGACTTATAAACATTTGGGATATTACCATAACACAAATCAAGCTTCTTGTTGAGATGGGTTGGACATGTGACATACTGTTTAAAAGAGGGTAAAACAGATTAAAATCACCTAGAACAAAATTTGGAGCATCAGGGGATGACATCTATAATTCTCGCACAACGCCAGAGATATCATTTGCGGCTCGTGCAGGGTTGGGTGAAGGGGGAGTGTACGTGACGGTGACGAACACTCTCCCAAATTCACGGGGCAGGTAACGGGGTCAGAGTGACAGGGCAATCAGGTCAATGTCAGGAGTGCTCGGTCTCTTTTTCACTGTCACGTTCGCTCTATCACAAAAGCGCTCGTTAACGTACAGGCACACACTATCTCCTCTTGTTTTATCAGGTAAAAGTTCGTCTCGGTCCCCTCCGGGGGTCGCGCAACCTGCCGTGGTCGGAGGGCTTGCGCAGTCAATGATCCCTTATGCTTTGCTGACGGGGGCATCAATAGTCGACTAGATGGCTAGTTCTTGTTTACGCTTCTAGGCCTGTATAGCCAAGCTGCTGACTGGCCTAAGCACTACGTGTTAGGAAGTGATGCCCCTGGTAGGGTCTCCCATGTCGGAAGGTTAAGAGTGAGGGCCCTGACAAATAGTAACCCGCCTTTTTCCTTTTCTTATCTTCTGCCTTTCTCACTTGGCTCTTTTCTGTCCTCGTCTCCCCATCAAGTTGTCTTTCCCTCATTCTTCTTTTCCCTGTGGCCTTCTTGAGGCCCACCGTGTTTGCCGTGTGGTGCGTCCTGTGATGGGGGAGAATAGGATCCTGGAGGTTGAGACCGCGGATGTGACTGTGGTGCATCAAGTCAACACACTTCTTTGGCCTGGACTTCCTCTAGAGAGGTGGTCGGAGTGGCCGTTTTTTATCAAGCAGCTGGTCGTGTGCATGCTTTACTGAGGCTAGAAGGTGGCGGCTTGGGTCGAACGGGTTCGGGAGCTTCCATGGCATGGAATTTTTCAGGCCTGTGTATACTTCTTTCGAAATCCTGGTGCCCTGATATACTGGATATCCATATGCAATGGGCACCTCCCTTGTTGGGAGTCGATGGCGGGTGGGAATCGAGAGAAATGAATGTAAACTAACTCAACATGGCTCCAAATCATTAAAGACACAGGCAAGATTCCAGTACGGACTGTGATTCAGATACAGATCATGAGGTAAGGAACGTTTCAGGCTTCTGGCCCAGCTCGCTGATAGTTGAAGGAGTAGATGCGTAGAGACCTTTGTCAGGCTTGAGTCTTTTTCGTGATTGCAAGGGGGATCAGTGGACTCAGTGGGAAACCAAAAAGTGTGAAGAAACTCAGGAATGGATCGTGTCTAGTGGAGTGCTCCTGCAAGTTTCACTCGGAAATGTTACTCATATCCACTTCTTTGGTTGATCGTCCGATCGAGGTACCTCCTCACAAGACACTCAACTCAAGCAAGGGCATAATCAGATGCAGAGATATAAGAGGAGTATCAGAGGCAGAGATCAAGGCAGAATTTGCATCGCAGGGAGTGACACACGTCTATCGAGTTCTCGTGTGCAAGGCCAAGACAGGATCCCAACTGACACCCTCTTTTTAACCTTCTGCTCTACTTCTCTTCCCGAATCGATCAAGATGGGCTACTTGAGATTTCCTGTGTCGCTATACATCCCTTCCCCTCGGCGCTGCTTCAAGTGCCAGAGGTTTGGCCGTGTGAGGGGTCGGTGCACTAAAGAAGAGGTGTGTGGTACCTGCTGCCAGCCAGTCCACGAGGGCGTGTGATAGTCCACCACTCGGTACCGGCTGTGGAGGCAACCATCCATCACCTTCTTCGAGGCAAGGTCTCCCAGACGCTGAAGAAAATTTGTCTTGCCATGACACTTAAGTCGCCTCTCCTTGAAAACAAAGTCAATAATTAACTTCTATACAAAAAGACTCCAAATATGACTTACGGCTTATGAAAACAAAGTTAGTAATTAACTTCTATACAAAAAGACTCCAAATATGATTCCGGATTGAATATCAGACTGAACATGTTATGCCAAGTACTTGGCATGCATCTTAAATTTAGTAAACCATCAAAACAAAATAGGATGCAATGTATCAATATTACTCACTTGTGATACTAATAGAAGATACTGGCCAAATTTCAATCACTTAATTTATAAGTTTAACTATGAGGATTCCCGGTTTGTTTGTTTTTTTAAGTCTTGCATGGCTTAAATTCAGCAGAGAGTCAATGTCTGTACTAGCACTGGATTGTACGCAGTACGCAGTTTGTAAAAAGAAAACCAACACCAACATATGACAGTCATAAACAAAAAAATTCATTCAACATGCATACCAATCATATCCACATACAATCTTAAAATGTCATTGAAATCCATCAATTAGATTAAAAGTTATTACATTCTAAACACTCCTACCCATTTTAGTCTGTTTTTGCCTATTCCTTCTATGAAATAGGAATTGAAACACTGAATACTGTACATGGGGATAAAATCACGGTTTTGAACTACTTATCTGAAATATAGTGCATGCTTTTATATAGATTTCCGTGTCTGTTTCTTCTTCATTGTGCGATATATATATATATATATATATATATATATATATATATATATATATATATGTGTGTGTGTGTGTGTGTGTGTGTGTGTGTGTGTGTGTGTGTGTGTGTGCTCATGTCTGTGCGTGTGTATATGTGTGTTCTTACTGCTTACTGTCCATTCCTCATTATTCAGTTTTAGTATTTGCTGTTCTTTGTAAGCAGAAACGTATTTCCGTTCTTCGTAAACAAAAGGCACATCCACTGCAACACATTATTTTGTCACCAAGGTGTGATTTATGCATTGCCAATAACATGTTCAGTATTTCATCATTATGGTTTTGAATTAACTTGTTAATCTAATCAGTGTGAATGTAAAAGGACAAATATACATTGTAATGCTTTTTTAACAAAAGGTGAGATTAATAAAAGATTTAATTTTGTTTTTGACTCTACCTTTTTATCAACAGCTCTATTTGTTAAGTATATCTGTGATGTTACAGCAGTATACATAACTGTGGAGCATTACATACAATCAGTAAAAAAAATATGATTCACAATGTAATGTCTTGGCAATGCAATGTCATAGCAGTGTTACTCTAGTTGTATTCTAGTAGTTTTACCAGAACCTGAGGGCGGTGGTCGTCCAGATGCTGCAGTTACTGGTGGTCTTGAACTTGAGGGTGGTGGTGGTCCACCAGATGCTGCAGATGGTTGTGGAGGAGTGGGTCCCTACCATCAAAACAAAAATCTGAAGAAATTCTTAATCACACAATAGTGCTACAACACAACAATCGCCAATTATGATATACAATACAGAGACAGGTATTATACTAAACATTCACTGACGGAAGCTGCTTCAACTAAAAAGTAATAGAACCATACAAAAAAAAATGATTGATAAAACGTGTTTTAGAGCCTCCCTCATCTGCATATGTCTTTCTTCACTGGAGAAGTTTTCAATTTTATGAGCAGATACTTTTCTAGTGGAAGAACAAAAAGTAATGAAAAGCTGCAGGAGGGGGCTTTGAAAACAGGACTCTCAACACAATCTTGCTGCTGATCTAGAAATTTGCCTAATGCTCTTTCTGATGTATACAACGCACTTGCACTGTTCGAAATTCCCTTCCTGTCAGAAAACTTTCACTGACAGTTCCAAGTCTGAAGGTGGAGTGGCCTGTGCAGCCTATTGCCCAGGTGCTCCTTCTCAAATATTGTTGGAACATATTCCTTCAGATGCTTCTGTTTACTCTGCTGAACTCACAGCTCTGGTTTTGGCATTGAAAATAAGCTCTCAATCAGCAAAGAAGGATTTTGTTTTTGTCGATTCGCTGTCAGCTATGGAAGCCATAGCTGGTCGCAACCTCCAGTATCCCAAACTTATACACTTTTTTTTTTTTTAACTTGTTACCAAGTTGAAAGTGGATGGTTACAACATTGTTCTGGCTTGGGTTCCCAGTTATGTTGGCATCGGAAGGAATGAAATGGTTGATCGTTTGGCCAAGAATGCCACAACAACAGGGAAACTGTCAAACATATCTATCCCCTGCTTAGATCTGAAACCAAAGCTTAGTAATTATGTCAGAGATCTCTGGCAGGAGGATTGGAATACACAGACGGATAACAAAACTTTTTTCAGATCCGTCCAAACCTAAAGGATATCCTCTCATCTAGATCTGGTGGTCGCAAAGAAGAAAAACGGTTCTATGCCGCTGCACACTCGCCATTCGTATTTTACTCATTCGTACCTTTTAAAGAGTGAAGAAGCTCCGTGGTGCATTCCATGTCATGCACCACTCACAATGAAACATATTCTTTTAGAGTGTGGGGACTTGCATGATGTGAGACACAAACATTTTTACAGCAGATTCCACGAAATTCTTGTGCAGAGACGTTCCGTGTGATGCGATCTTTGAGTTCTTGAAAGAGGTTAACATTTTTCCTCGGATCTGAGATTTTACAGTGGAAAGATTTTTTTTTTTTTATTTATTTATTTTTTTTTTTTTTTAAAAATTTCGGGTGGGTTTCTAGAAAATGTATTTTAAGAATTGTGTGAATGAATAACTTTTGAGTTGATTTTTTTATGTAGTGACAGCCCTGATGTAGCCCTTTTGTGGTTGGCTGGGCTATAAGCAACATTATCTTATCTTCAACCATATCTGGAAGACAGGATGTTTTCCACCGTCCTGGCGGAAAGCCCTCATCATACCTATACCCAAACCTGGAAAAGATCTTCGAATCCATCAAATTACCGTCCGACAGCTTTGACCAGCTGTATCTGCAATTTGATGGGAAAAAATGGTCAATGCTAGACTCACGTGGGAACTTGAAACCGACGGCCTTTTGGTGAAAGAACAGTGTGGTTTCCGCAAACATCGAACTACAGTGGACCATTTGATCCGTCTGGAATCTACGCTTCGAAACGCCTTTGTAAATAAACAACATGCAGTGGCTATTTTCTTTGACTTGGAGAAGGCCTACGATACCACCTGGAATCTGGGATTCTTCATGATCTCCATGATCTTGGTTGTCGTGGTCATCTTCCACTTCTTATTTAAAATGTTTTGGCAGAACGACAGTTTCAGATTCGGGTTCGCACCCACTCTCTCTGATGTTCACGAGCAGGAGTTGGGTGTTCCACAAGGGAGCGTACTGTCTCCTGCCCTCTTTAGCATTAAAATCAACAACATTGTTAAGTCAGTTCAACAGAGTTCCGACCGCTCATTGTTTGTGGATGGTTTTTGCCATCTATGGAACAGGAAGATTGTACCCAAGTGTTCAGCGCAAGCTCCAGTTTTGTGTGGATAAAATCGGCAGAGGGCGGAAGAAAGCGGCTTCACTTTTACTGCTACTAAGACTCGGTGCATTCACTTCCATAATTTTCGTCAATTGTTTACAGATCCTGAAATTCAAATAGGGAAATCTTCCATTCCAGCTGTAAAGGAGGCCAAATTTCTAGGGGTTATTTTTTGACCAAAAAATCAACTTTCTTAGCCACATTAAAAACTTGAAAACTTCTCGCCAGAAAGCTCTGAACATTCTGCGGGTTGTAGCACACACTGACTGGGGCGCTGATAAGAAAACTTTGCTGCACCTCCACAGAGCCTTGGTCCGTTCCAAACTGGATTATGGTTGTGCTGTGTACGGCTCTGCAAGACCGTCTTACCTAAAACTCTTGGACCCTATTCACCATAAAGGGCTTCATCTCTGTCTTGGAGCATTCTACACCACCCCTGTGTACAGCCTGTACGCAGCGGCAGGTGAACCCTCACTATCCAACCACAGGCCGACTATCTGAGACTGCTCTCTGAACTGGAAAACCCTGCCTATGACCGTGTCTTTAACCCTCAGTTTCAAAGTAAATTCGAAAACAATCCCAACTATATTCCGCCGTTTGGTCTTCATATGCAGCTTCATGTGCAGAATGCAGGTGTAGACCTAGGAGTTGTGTCCGATTTCTCCAAGTTTCCAGATAAGCCTCCGTGGACCTTTTCCACACCAGCGATTCGTTTTCACCTTGGAGCTTTTCGCAAAGAGTACACCAGCTCTCTGGCATACAAGGCATTGTTTGCCGATCTCTGTTCAAAATTCCCATCCTGTCAGAAATTTTTTACTGACGGTTCCAAGTTTGAAGATGGAGTGGTTTTGCAGCCTTTTGCCCTGGTGCTCCATCTCAAATATTGTTGGAACATATTCCTTCAGATGCTTCTGTTTACTCTGCTGAACTTACAGCTCTGGTTCTAGCACTGAAGACAATCTCTCAATCTACAAAGAAAGACTTTCTGATTTTGTAAGATTCGCAGTCAGCTTTGGAGGCCATAGCTGGCCGAAACCTCCAGCATCCCGAACTTTTACACTTTTTTTTTTTTTTTTTTTTTTTTTTACCGTGTTGAAAGTGGATGGTTACAACATTGTTCTGGCTTGGGTTCCTGGTCACGTTGGCATCGGAGGGAATGAAATGGCTGATCGTTTGGCCAAGAATACCACAACATGGAAACTGTCTAACATGTCTATCCTCTGCACAGATCAAAAACCAAAAGTTAATGATTATGTCAGAGACCTGTGGCATGAGAATTGGAACACACAGATGGATAACAAACTCTTACAGATCCGGCCAAACCTAAAAGAGTTCCTCTCATCCACGCCTGGTGGTCGGCAAAGAAGAAACGGTTCTATGCTGGCTGCACGCCGGCCATTCGTATTTTACCCATTCATACCTTTTAAAGAGTGAAGAAGCTCCGTGGTGCATTCCATGTCATGTGCCACTCACAATGAAACATTTTTTCTTTAGAGTGTTGGGACTTGCATGATGTGAGACACAAACATTTTACAGCAGATTCCATGAAAACCTTGTTCGGAGATGATCCACCTGATGCGATCTTTGAATTCTTGAAAGAGATTGACATCTTTCATCGGATGTGAGGTTTTACAGTGGAAAGATTTTTAACAAGGTTTCGGGTGGGTTTTTGGAAGATGTATTTTAAAGAGTTGTGTGAATGAATGACTTGTGAGTTGACCTTAACGTGGTGACAGCCCTGATATGGTCCTTTGCGGTCGGCTGGGCTATAAGCAACATTACCTTACCTTTTAGAGTGTTGGTACTTGCATGATGTCAGACATAAACACTTTCAGCAGACTGCATAGAAACCTTTTTTCGGAGATGTCCCACCTGATGTAATCTTGAATTTCTGAAAGTGATTAACATTTTTGATCTGATCTAATACTTTACGAAGGAAGGAATTTTAACAAAAATTTCCGGTGTGTTTTTAGAAGGTATGTTTGAAACGGCTGTGTGTGAATGAGGTGGTTTTTTTTTGTGTTTTTTTTAAGTAATGACTTGTGAGTTGACTTCAACGTGGTGACAGCCCTGATATGTATGGTCGTTTGCGGTCGGCTGGGCTATAAGCAACATTACCTTACCTAATCTCCTCAGAGGTTTTAGTCGCAAGTGTCTGGCGTATGTGGGATTAGAGCAGGTGCCACTGAACACTGCTGCTAACTTAACTACTCGGCAGCAGCGCAGGGTCTCCTCTGGTGAGTTGCCCATATGGGTATTAGATGTTAACTGCTTCTTGTGGACTGTTTTACTATCACTGACAGGGAAACCCGTATGAATCAAGAAGGGAGAGGGCAGAGCAGAGGAGGTGGACAGAATGATCAGTGTGGTTGTGATTCGACTTTAGGGACGAGGTAAGTGTGAGAGCAAAAATATACACACGGGAGTAAACAAACAGATGAGTGAATAGGTAGATAAACTGAATAAATGAATAGAAACATAACACTTCCTGAGTCACTGAGCAGTTGTGCAGGGTTTCCTCGTGTGGGTTTCTTCAGGCAGTCAAGATGTGATTTACTGCACCCCCTGTTAGGGCATGGAAGATTTCAGAAAGCAACACAGCACCACAGTCACATTTCATGCGATGTTTCCACTGATCACACTGCTTAAATGTTACCGTTATGGCCATACCTGAACGTGTGTCAGGCAACGTTGGACGACTCCATGAACATGTTCAGAAGTGTGTATGCGTGTGTGCGTGTATGTGCGTGTGCGTGCGTGCGTTCGTTCGTGCGTGCGTGCGTGCGTGCGTGCGTGTGTGTGTGTGTGTGTGTGTGTGTGTGTGTGTGTGTGTGTGTGTGTGTGTGAGTGAGTTTCTGAACGGGTCATTTTTAATCGCTTCTGACATTTTTACGGAAGACCGATTTTAACGAAATTCCGGTATGGTTTTTGAAAAATCTATTTTAATATTTTAATGAGTTGTGTATATTTTTTCAATCTGCAACGACAGTTGACTAAGATAAGACTGGTCTTTGTTCCCCTTACCCTACCTTTGAAATTGGTTACCACTAATCCTGTCGATTAACTTCAGTTGCACAGTGACGGATACCTCTCACACTGAAGTCACTGTCCCCATCTCTTACCATCATGTATTCTGGTCATCAGATGGTATGGCAGAGATCCGCTTTTTTTTTTTTTTTTTTTTGCTGCTGAGAGATATCTTTTTTTCTTCAAACAGAATATTATTTCATGGGCTAATGTGTGATTTTAAAAAGAACGGAGGGAAGAAAATGAGGACAGAAACGAAGAAGAACAAGGAGAAAGAAAGACAAAAAAAAAAAAAAAAGAGAGGAGGAAAGAAAATTAATAGAGAAGACCTCCGGATCTGAAATGTCAGAGGTGACCGGTCCTTGTTAGGGTCAGCTGGTCAGCTGCTGATGAGAGAAAGAAATAAAAAAGGGGGAAGAAATGAAAGGCGGCAGCAGAAAAAATGCCCTCAGCGCTGAAATACCAAAGTGGACTGGCTGTGGGGGCCGGCCAGCGGTTGACGCTGTCAGTGGCGGGGCTGAAGAGCCGGCAGGAAACCAGCACTTTTTAATTATTAAGATGGTTTTTATTTTCACTGTGGCTCGCATAACATTCTCTCTCTCTCTCTCTCTGGCTATCTTTCATGTCAGGCTGTAGGCGTATGGGGGGCAAGAGAAAGGGGGGGGGGGGGGGGGGGGGGGGGGGGAAGAGAGAGAGAGAGAGAGAGGGAGGGAGAGAGAGACTGGAAGAAAGGATGGAAAGAAAACAAGTATCGGAAGGTGGAAATAGAGGGTGAGATGGTGCACGCACGCACGCATGCTTGAGCATCACACACACACACACACATGCACACGCGCGCGCGCGCGCTCACACATATATATGGATACGTGCCCATGCACGCAATATATAACTGATATATACTTATTCATGCACACGCGCCAAACCGATTGTCTCTCAGTACTCACACATTCTACAGACGCATACCCACAGGCCTGCACACACACACACACACACACACACACACACACACACACACACACACACACACAGACACACACACACACACAGACACACATACGCGCGCGCGCGCGCGCACGCACACACACACGCTCTCTCTCTCTCAGACACATGCGCGCGCGCGAGCGCCCCCCCCCCCCCCACACACACACACACACACACACACACACACACACACACACACACACACACACACACACACAGAGAGAGAGAGAGAGAGAGAGAGAGAACTGTGAAACACCAGATAGAGGGAGAGGGAAAAGAGGGGGATGTCAAAAGGTGAGTGTGTGCGCGCGTGCGTGGAGTTAGGGGTGGGGGGGAGAAGGGACATGCTTTCTGGTCAGTACGGACAGAGCCATGCCACATCAGCTGTGGTCAGTGGCCGCACTCTGCAAATAGGAGGTTGCACCAATTAGCTGTATAATCCAGCGTCAGTTTGAGCCAGTATCTGATATTATACTGATAATGGATCAAAAGAATTAACCCTACTAATCATTACTTTTTATATATATATATATATATATATATATATATATATTGCCACCTGTGACATCATTACCAGTCTTCGAACACTTTCTCTTCCTCTTAGCTGACGTCACATGTGGGGCCTTCACACTCACCCTGGTCCTGTCTTTGCACCAGGTGTTCTCCCCCACATAGCCTCGTTGCTCTGATTTTAATGTGTCAGCCTGGACCCACTTGGCTTGCCCCTTGATGTCTTTAGGACAGAAAACCAGGAGAATCGGCGGCTGTTTAATGTCAGACTCCTTTACCAAAGCTTTGGCGCATTACGTTTTTTGGTGTGCAGCCAGTCTCTCCAACGGTAGATGAAACATGGAGAGAGCGTTAGTAGCGTTATGTACCGACTGACGTCACTGGAAGGAACCTTGATGATGCCAGAGGAACCAGGGCATTACAGAGGCGCATATCAGCTAGTACGCTCAGTAAAACAAGGGAGGCAATTGCGCACAGTCAAGGACTTGCAGAAGCGCACTCACACGTGCATACACGAACACATACATAAGAACGTTAACACGCACGCACGCACACGCGCACGCGCGCGCGCGCGCGCGCGCGCACACACACACACACACACACACACACACACACACACACACACAGAATTCACAAACAAGGAACTGACCAACATAGAGAAACACGGATCGGACAATCATGACCGAAAGGGACTGGAGAATTGAATTAAAAACAAAGTGAATCGGCAACTTCCACGTGCGCGCGCCTGTGCGTATTCCATTCCTAACGCATAGTTACAAGCCGAAGATCCTATCACAGAAGCTAACACAGATCGATCGATCCATTGATCAAAACAAGTAATTTCCTCAAAGCGTTTCACAGGCGGCTGTGGCATCAATACTGCATCTTGGAGCGAGGCCCACAGAGCAGGCTATAGACTCGGATCAAGCGAACCGTGAAATGGTCTGGCAACCCGGAGGCTGAAAGTGCCTGGGAACCTGCAGGTTCAAATTTTGTGGATCATGCGGCTTGACACTGTCCTGGAGTTATGTGGGTTTGAGAATGTCCTATTCTTTTTTTTTCTTCATGTGGGCTGAACATGTCCTGAGAACCTGCTGCTTGAGTTCGTAAAAAATGTTCCTTGTCAGTTGGTTGAAAAAAATCCTGAAGCCATGCGTGTTTCGACACGTTTTGGGAACAGGGTGGGTTAAACATATCTTGAGGTCTTGTAAAAAAAATTTTTTTGAGGGACTTGTGGTTTGAAAATGTCATACTTTTTTGTTGCGAGTTGAAATTGTTAGGTCATATGGGTTGAAAATGTCCTATTTCACTTTGGGTTGAAAATGTCTTGAGATTGTGTTGATTTGAAGTATAATTGAGGACCTATGGTTTGCACATATTCCTGGGATTCCGTATGTATAAAATGTCCTGTTTTCCTATGGGCTG
>JADBJO010006390.1:104273-122112 GCA_016801955.1 Conus betulinus | reverse complement strand
CTTTGTGTTGTGTTCTTTCATATGGACTATTGTCTTTTATTGATGTTTCTGTAATCTTTTCCATAGTCTGTTGTCCTTTCACAGGTGGAATGCCTTTCTTGCTAGAGTTTAGTGTCCTCTTTACAAAGGGCCTAGTGTCTTTTTTGTGATGACATAATGTGTTTCTTTCTATTGAATTCAGTGTCCTTTTGTCTCTTGTATTGTTCTTGGCTCTAGGGTTTATTATTACCTTTTCACAGAGTTCTACGTGTTTCTCTTACAGGGTTCACCGCACTTTCATAGCTTTTGTATCCTCTTTCGCACGATTCAGTGCCTTTTCTGATCATATGATTGGAACTATTCTTTCACAGAGTTTAACATATTTTCTTTCTTACAGAATTACGTCGTCGTCGTACGTCGACTTCTCCTTTCTTAGGGTTTAATGCATCCGTTTCTGGAATATAGTTTATTCATAGGTGTTAATGTCTTCTTTCTTGATGTTTAGTAAGAATTTTCTTCGTAAGTATTTCAACACAGATTTTTGTGGCAGGACCAAACAGGAAGCGGTGCCAGTCTGCCAGATGACCACCAGGATCGCAGACCAGAGAGAAGGTGTGCCACCATTTGTTAAAGTAGTTAATTGGAATGTCGTAATAGTAGCGGAACTGTTACATTTTGATTTTGTTCCCCAATTAAGTAGGCACTTGGAACAACAGTCATACTGTTTCGACAATAAAGATGTTAAAAGTGTGTGTAACGGGTATTTATAACCATCATGGCATTGATCGTTGTCTTTTTTTGTTCTCAGGGGTAAGTATCCCTGCAGTAAAGCACTCAGATTTTTTGACTGAATGTTTTTTTTTTTTCAGAAATAATGTTTGGAATTTACCACAGATCCCAGCTCTCTCTAGAATTCTTTCGTTTGTGTGGGTAGACGAAATTTCTTCGACAAAAATATCGGTTTTAACTGTCCATGTTTTAAAGCACGATATTCAGATTTCTGCAGAATAATACAAAATATTTTTTATAAGAATTTCACAGATGTTTAAAATATTGTTCACATTTCGATGTTAACCTCTGATGGCCCTGTTCTCATAACGTTTGTTTTTTTCCCCCTCACATCTTCGCCTCTGGCGTGTGTCAAAGTTTTAAGAGTTGGTCAGGTCTTGGAAATGTCAGTGGATGGACATAGTAGCGATCTCCCCCTAGAGGGATTTAAAAAATGGACGTATTCTTTGTTTTCCCTTTTTTTGTTTTACTTGTTTGTGCGTTCGTTTGCTTGTTGTTTTGATTTAATTACTGGTGGACCAAATATATATGGAAGACTGATTCCACGTTTCTCACTACCAAACCCTTAAAACACCATACATGTCCACGTATTGGCTTTAACGTGCACAGACATTTACAAATTGGTAAATTGAGAAATAAGCGACGGCACTGACAAAAAAAAAACAACAAACTTTGTGAGCATCTGGAATATGTGCATGAAGAACTGGTACGATCCAGTCTGGCACCTCTGTTAATTTTAGAATCGGTAGTATGATAAAGAGGTCTGTTTTCATCACCTAAAAGAAGCTTGAACTGCGCACCTGTTTTCTCCCTGCTAATACGTGTGATCGTGTTTTGACACTTCTTTTAGTAATTGATGTAGAGCTGTTTTCCTAGAAGGGTGGCTGGAGGGGTGTGTCATTTAACAGTGGTGTGAGTCTTCATTAGTCCAGTGAGAGTCTATCGGCGGAGCTGTGAAGAATAACAACAGCGCATCTTTACCTCCAAATCTGCAATTTTATGATGGAAAAGAAATTGAAAGCAGCTCATTTGTTTTATCTGAGTCATTGCTGGTGTAAATTACAATGATCAGGGCATTGATTCAGTATGTGAGAGTGTTCGTTAAATGAAAATGTGTATTTAGATATGAGCTGTATGCATGGATGTATCTGCAGTAATGTTCGTGTGTGTGTTCATATGTAAGTGTGTAAGTGTATAACCAGACACATACGTTTGAGCGTCCATTTTTTTTTTTAGCAAAGCTCAGTTTGGAATGAATGAATACAGACGTTTGTGCGTGCACATATAATATACTTGAACGCCCATTGTCTTTAACATGCACAAGCATACACAAATATGCATCCAAGCACATGCCCGCAGTCACACTTACATGCCCTCACGCACATGGATGTGCATATGGACGCGTGCGTGTGCATGCACACACGGACACACACACACACACACACACACACACACACACACACACACACACACACACACACACGACACTCACGGACACACACGGACACACACGGGCACATACATGGACGCACACAAACACTGAAGACAACAGCAAGCCTTTTCTCAGTTTCCCATAATACATGGCGTGAAACAAAATATAGTCGGATGGAAAAAAGCACAAACTGAAAATGTTTCTTAGACTAAGTTAGTTTTGGTGAATTGAATGAATCAGATTTGTTTGCAGATGGAACAAGGTCTGAACTGAAGATACTGATTATGTATTGACAGGGGCAAGACATTGCTACATCAACGGGGGAAAGGAGCTGCTTTATCAACGGACAACGGAGACCAGGCCATGTGAACGAACTCAGTGGATGCGGCCAACCACAAATGGGAGAATATTGTTCCTGATTTTTTTGCTTGTTCTTCTCTCTCGTCTTTATACTTCTTCCAGTGTATCTGTCCTTTTCTTTCATATTTATGTGTGCTGTCATAGAGTTTAGTGTTTATTTGTGTAAAGTTGTGGGGTCTTCTATCCCAGGATTCATTGTCTTTTTTTTTCCCCAGAGTTTAGTATCGCCTTTCCTCACAAAAGGTCTACTGTCTTTTACAGGGGGTATATTTTCGACACTCACAAGTTTGAAATTTCCTTTCTGCTTTACTAGAATCTTCTTCTTTCTCAGATGCTAGTCTTCTTATTCAGGGTTTAGTGTTTTCTTGATTCACAGACGTTTATGTCCCTTTCTTCACGAACTAGTGTCCCATATTTTTTTTTTACAGCTGATGCTTGTCTTTTTTGTAATTGGGGTGTACCTTTCCTAACTTTCTAGTCTTCAGTGATTCTTTATGTATGTCTTCTTTTCCAGGATTTTGGGTTTTCTTTCTCAGAGTATTATGTCTTCTTCTTTCCTAGGATTTAGTACCACGTTCTTTCCCAGGGTTCTTCTGTCCTAAGATCACGTGTCTTTTTTTTCCTGGGTTTGGTGCGTTTTTCTTTTACCAGGATTTAGTGTTCTGTCCCTTTCCCAGGGTCCATGCCTTCTTTCCCAGGCTTTATGCCCACAACGTCCGCAGTACTTAGTGCCTTCTTTCTTCCACAGTGTTTAGTTTTTCTTCGTTTTAAGGATTCAGTGCCCTCTTCTTTTCCCCACCACAACACAACCCACCCCCAAGATACCCCAACCACAACACAGCACCCCCCCCACACACCCTTACCACACCACAACACATCACTACCACACTTCCACTACACCACAAAACACGACACACCACACTACAACACACAACATCACCACACAATAACACACACCACACCACAACACAATGCACAACACAATGCACCACACACACACACACACACACCACTCCACAGCACACAACCCCACATCATACAACCCCACACCCCCAAACACCACCACATCCTCATAAAACACTCCACCCCATCCCACCCCATCAAAACATTTTACACCACACCACACCAGAACACAATACACAACGACACACCACACCATACCAGGGGGTCGGAATAGCTCAGTGGTAGAGCGCCGGACTCGTAATCTTGGTGAACCTGGGGTGGTTGAAATCTCCGCCGGGCCGTTTCGGTACAGGGGGATTTTTCATTCGGAGTTGGCATTGGTTCTGACTCCATCTCCCTTACAGTCCTTTGAATGAGACTAAACCGAGGTTCACAAGAGTGGGGACTCTGGTATTTTACACTAAAGCCTGTTTGGCCGTGTGTGTTGAGGTCTGAACTGAAATATGCGTGTCCAACGTTCAGACCTAGGGCGTTTTATTGTCCGGCACTTCGCATTGGTGCTTGTACCGAGGTCTTTGGCAAGTCTTGTAGAGGCTCTCCAACAGTGGTCGCTTTCTTTTGATGCGTGAAGAGTGTGGTTTTCATTTTGTCATTGCCACGTTTTGCGCAGATCGGCACATTCTGTCGCCTCACAGTCTGTCATGGATCGGTGGAGGTCTTCTGTAAGCAGGAACCACAGTGTACGGTGCCTTCTTTGACTACACCTGTCTGTGGGATACAGCAGAAGGTGTTCAGAAACTTCGATTCCCAGGTGGCTTGTCAACTTGGATGGTGGGTTGTCAGGACAGGGAGTCTAGTGCAGAATGGTGGCTTTGGCTAGGCTTTAGTAGCTTTGGGGGTAGGGGGAGGTAGGGGTTGGGGGGGTGGGCGTTCCAGCGCATCATTTAGCTCCTGGCAAGACTGAAGATGTGCAGGATGCTGCGGTGTTGAACTTCTGTGTGGATAAGAAACTTTGGCGCCGCGTAGCCGGAGACATATACAGAGAAATATCTCTGTCGGAGTATTTATATAAAACGGTCTGAATGGATCGGAATGGCCTTACTATGAGATCCATTTTGCGGTGGCATCAGCTGACCCGGCTCCTGCGCAATGGAGCTATCAGGGTGTGGGGACCCTGGTGGTGTCAGAGCTGTAGTTCATAAAGCAGAGTGCCACTGGCCTTCCTGTGTGACACATAGCTGCTCTGGTTTCTGTGACAGGTGTCTGCGGACCAAAGGTACAGAACAGTGGTACCAGAAGAGATGCTTCAGGAAAGGCATGCATTTCCTGAAGTGTCTCTTGGGATCCCCTGGTACTGTCTGAGTACCCCTTGTTCCGCAGAGAACCCGTCATGCGGTCATATCAGCATGGAGTTCACACCAGAGGTCCCATGGAACTGGCTTCAGTATAGGCTTTAACGTCGGTCTTCTTTTTTCTGTCGAGGATATCTAAATTTCGCCCTTGAATCGTGGCCGATTCGCGTTACAAATCAGGTCTCTCTTCCACACGGATCTTCAACAACGCCACTGCACGCCTTTAGTTCTGTTAGTGACTGGATGTTGTGTTGGATTAGTTAAATAAGTGGGGAGCAGAGGAAGGAGCAGGAGGTACTGAAGAAGCCTGGCTAGAGCAATACGTACATAAAGATGTATATGTACATATTTGTCTCTGGTGTAACCATTGCCATTCATTCTGCGCCTGATTCCCTGTTCTGGTGATTCATCAGTCAGGATGATGGTTCCCGGGAATCAGAGTTGCTGGCTGCCTTCTGTTGTGTTCCATAGATGGATGCATTTGAAGGAGTTGCTGTGCATCCTGGGACCAGTGTGCAGGGGATGTTTATCTGTTTTATGACATGCTTGGGAGGCAAGAGAGTCGGAGGTATCCGTGCATTGGTCATCGGCCAGCTGGGGGTCAGATTGTTCATGTGTCTGGAAAGGTGGTCATTTGAGCAAGAAGTGTTTTACTGCTCTTGTTCTCGCCCTAGATTCCCAGGCCAGCCCATGTGAAACTGGCTCAGGCTAGGTGGCCAAGGCAAGGTTGACCCTTCCAAACCCTAACCTAACCTACCCTACCCCATAGCCAGCGCCCAGGCCCAGGCCACCACCACTCTACCATGACACCGCCCCACCACACCACCACCACCACTACCCACCACAACACCAACGCTACAACCACCACCATACCACTACCACAACCACACCACAACCTCACCACCACCCCACCACCACATCGGCACCACCACATCACACCACCACCACCACCACCACCACAACACCACCACCACCACTAACACAACCACACACAAACCATAAACATGACCACCAACCACACCACCACTACCACCCATCCCACTACCATTACCACCACACCCACCACCACCACACCACAATCACACCTCTACCACCACAACACCCTCCCCCCCCCCCCTCCCAGGAATAATCGCCTTCTCTCCTTGGTTGGGTGTTTCCTTCATCGCCAGGGTTCCATGTAGTGTAGTTTTCTATTCTTTCTAGGGTTTAATGTCCTCTTTGTGTCTTCAAATTTTCCAGGGTTTGGTGTACTTTTCTTTCCCAGGACTTGGTGACTTCTTTTCTAGGTTTTAGTGTTTTCTTTCCCAGGGTGTAATGCCTGTGTCATTCCTAGCTACAGTCTTCTTTCGTATGATTTGCCATGGATGTTCTTGTTTGGCTATGGCAGGATACAAAACAGTAGGCACCCGAGTGGATGGTTCAGGAAAGTATCAAACGATCCCTCCAGTGATGTCGCAGGCCTCATGTTTCAGGGATCTGGAACGTGGACGCACGTTTTCAGATCTTTGGGGTTTTGCTGCAGAGCTGCTTACGAAGTCTTTGATCCTGTTCCAGAAATATTTATATCCTTTGTACCCACCTGGTTCCTCCTTGTCTGAGTAGTCCGCATTCCACAGAAAGACTGACATGGCATTGAGGAGTCTGCATGCAGATCTTTTATTAGGACACAGCAGCTTTCTTCCACAGGAAGGAATACACAAGGAGGGTAGCTCTAGCTCCCCCATGATGAAAATAAATACACATGTATTTATTTCTTCATGGGGAAGCAAGAGTAACCTTACTTGTTTAGTACTTACTGTTCACTGCTCTCTGCCTCATTTAAGATCCCCTTTCTTCCACAGAATTTACGGTCCTGTTTCTATCCTTGGGTAAGTGTCGTCGTCTCGTATGGCTTAGTGTTCTCCTTTCATTGGGTTTAGCTTTCCTTCTCTTCTTCATACTTTCATACAGTATTTAGTATTCTTTCATAGAATTGAATATCCTTTCAGAACGTTTTTCACTGGGGGTAGAATTGAGTCCTTTTCATAAAGGTTAGGGTCCTCTTCTTTCACAGGGGCTAGTGTTCTTTCTTTCATAGGGGCTTGTGTTCTCTCCTTTCATAGGGTTAGAGTCCTCTTCTTTCACAGGGGCTAGTGTTATCTCCTTTCATTGAGGCTAGTGTTTTCTCCTTTCATAGGCGTTAACGTCCTCTTCTTTCACAGGGGGCTAGTGTTGTCTCCTGTTATAGGGGTTAGCGTCCTCGTTTTTCACAAGGGTTAGTGTTCTCTCCTTTTATAGTGGTTTGCATCCCCTTCTTTCATAGGGGCTAGTGTTCTCTCCTTTCATAGGGGCTAGTGTTCTCTCCTTTCATGGGCTAGTGTTCTCTATAGGAGTTAGCATCCTCTTCTTTCATAGGGCTATGTTCTCTCCTCTCTTTTTTTTTTTCTTCTTTTTAGGGGCTAGCGTCTTCTTTTACAGGAGCTAGAGTTCTCTCCTTTCATGGGGGTTAGAGTCCTCTTCTTTCATAGGGGCTAGTGTTCTCTCTCCTTTGACAGGTGTTAGAGTCCTCTTCTTTCACAGGGACTAGTGTTCTCTTGTTCTCTCCTTTTATAGGGGTTAGCGTCCTCTTCTGTCACAGGAGCTAGTGTTCTCTCCTCTTATTAGGGGCTAGTGTTCATTCCTTTCATAGGGGTTGGAGACTTCTTTCACAGGAGCTAGTGTTCTCTCCTCTTCTTTGGGGCTTGTGTTCATTCCTTTCATAGGGGTTGGAGACTTCTTTCACAGGAGCTAGTGTTCACTCCTTTCATAGGGGTTAGCGTCCTCTTGTTTCGCAGGGGCTTGTGTTATCTCCTTTCATACGGGCTAGCGTCCTCCTTTTTTTCACATGGGCTCGTGTTTTGTCCTTTCATAGATTCAGTGTAGTGTTCGTTCTAGGTGTGTAGTATCCCCTTCTTTATGTTCTTCCTTTCGTATGTTTTTTGTTTTATGTCCGATCTTGCTTTTTAATGACCCTTTGTGTCGTGTTCTTTCATATGGACTATTGTCTTTCATTGATGTCTCTGTCATCTTCTTTTCCGTGGTCAGTTGTCCTTTCACAGGTAGAATACTTTCTTGCATACGGTTTAGTGTCGTCTTTGCATAGCGTCTAGTGTCTTTTTTCCGATGACTTAGTGTGTCACTTTCTGTCAAGTTCACTGGCACCCACACACTAATTTGTGCTCAAGCGCACTTGTGCATGCTCTGTCTTTTTTTTTTAGTTTATGAACAACTCATGTTCATTAGCGTTTTGTAATGCTTATTATGGCTTTGTTGAAAATGTTAACTTTATGTTTTACAAATATTATCACACACGCACGCGTACGCACGCACACACACATACACACGCACACACAAACAGTGGATGTGGGATGTGAGGAAGGGAAGGAGGGGAGGAGCAAGTGTGTTTTTAATAATTAAAAGTATACTATGCAGCAAACATAGCAGAATGAAAGTGTCAGTGCACCACACATTAGTACATGAATAAAGCCAGACGCTTTGTATCAAACGCCAAAACATTAAGATCGGCAAAGGAATGTCCATCAATTAAAGGAAAAAAAAAAACACACAGACAATGCATGGTGAGCATGAGTCAGCATCAGAAGGAAAAAAATGATGACAGCAGGAAAAATTAGGATAAAGACTCTGTCTGTCTGTCTGTGTCTCTCTCTCTCTCTCTCTCTCTCTCTCTCTCTCTCTCTCTCTCTCTCTCTTGTTGTTCCTCCCTTCTCTCCTTCTTTCTTCGCGCGCTTCTGGTATCATCCATGCATACTTATTTTGATATTTCGTTTCGAGGATGGTTCCCGGAAGCTGTCTGGGCGGCCTTTCTTTTTCCATGTTTTTATCGTTTCCATTGTTTTAACCTTTGTATGTTTTGTTACATACGGTGTGAAAGTGTCACAACACCAAACAAGTACAAAAATAAACCCTGACGCGCTGTAACAAATGCCAAAACATTAAACTCAAAGATAATGTCCATTGATAGAAATACAACATACAGACTTGCATGTTGCGTGAGAGTTGAAGGGAAGAGAATAGGAAAAAAAAAAGAAAAAAAGGACCGCCTTTACAAAAAAAAAAAAAAAAAAAAAAAATTAAAAAGTGAAAAAAAAGAAAAAAAAGAAAAAAAAACAAAAAAAAAAAAACGAACAAAAAAGAAAAAGACACAAAAAAATAGTAAAGGCGGGGGTGGTGGAGGGAAAAAAAAAAAACAAAACCTTAAATGACCTTTCGTCCTCTGTATTGTTCTTAGCTGTAGGGTTTAGTGTGACCTTTTCACAGAGTTCTGCGTGCTTCTCTTCCAGTGGTCACCGTACTTTCATGCTTTTGTATCTTCTTTCGTATGATTCAGTGCCTTTGTGATTATAGGATTGGAACTATTCTTTCACAGTTTAACATATTCTTCTTTCTTACAGAATTATGTCGTCGAACGTCGATTTCTAAGGGTTAATGCATCCTTTTCTGGAATATAGTTCTTCATAGGTTGTAAATGTCTTCTTTCTTGGTGTTTAGTTAGCATTTTCTTCGTAGGTATTGCAGCACAGTTTTTTTTTTTTGTGGGCAGAACCAAACGGGAAGCGGTGCCAGTCTGCCAGACGATCACCACCAGGATCTCGCACCAGAGAGAAGGTGCCCGAGAACTTCGCTCACCGTCGACGGAGAAGGACGTGTCGCTTTGTCGCTCCGCTGAAGTCAAAATGAAGCTTCGAGTGTAACCCCTTCATCTCGACATGTTACTGCAAATTAACTACAAAGTGAAATGTGACAAATAATGTGATCATAAAGTTTGTATATACTCGTGACAACGATTATCCGACGGTGTGTGCTGACAGAAGACGAATTGTGACAAGTTGTGCAAGAGGGAAGATAGGTTCCCTGCTGTCTTCTGTGTGTGTGTGTGTTTTTTTTTTTTTTTTACTTTTTCCCTTGGGTCAACTGGGGTACTCTTCCTAAAGTCAGTGAACACGAGTTAAATGCTGGGGACTAGTTAGGCCTTCAAAGATTTATTTGTAATGGCACCAGAAAAGGCCGCTGCGAGTAAAAGAAAAAAATCGGTCGTCTGACAAAACTAGTGCTTTTCAAGATTCTGGATCAATCGAAAACTCGGATAGACCAAAAAATAGCAAAAAACAAAGATCGGAATCGTTACCTGGTCAAAAGACTTTGAAAGCGTTTGTTAGCGGAACGGAAGAAATGGCGACCGAAGAAATGAATAAAACATATACTGAGGTCAGAGGTGGGGGTACAAACGGCATTCCTGAACAGTTAACTAACCTTGAAAAGGCAATTAATGAAAAATTCAACACATTAAAAAACAAAGTTGAGGCCAGTGAATCTCGGCTGTCCGAACAAATTTCTGAACTTTTCGAAAAAATTACGAAGTGACATCTTTGCACTTCAGGAGGAAAACGATAGACTGAAGCTTAAATTGGAAGACAACGAAGATGCTGTGGAAGATTTACAAGACGAAGTAAGAAATCTAAAAAGCACCATCCAAAGAGATAAAGAAAAAAATGACCTGGAACAATATCAGAGGAGGGATTATGTTCGTTTTCTTAGAATAGAGTCGAATACTACTTACGAATCCATAACGGAGTGTGAACAGAAAGTGATAAAACTCATCGGAGGACTCTTACATTTTGACCACATATCCGCTGCAGACATTAACATTGCACACAGACTTGGACAAAAACTTGACAGTAAACCACGCCCAATTATTGTTAAATTCATGTCGAGAAAAATCAAGTCTGAAGTTATATACAAAGAGGACGACTGCTGGAGGGTACACACAAAGCAATAGTAGAAGACCTTACTCCTCTTAACATGAAGATTACAAGAAGTGAAAAACAATGTTAACGTTCAGAACTGCTGGACTAAAGATGGCACTATCTACGCCCAACTCAAAAACTACAAAATCGTGAAAATACTTCACGGAAATCTTAGTGTGCTAGAGGACCAGCTGCCCACACTACAGCCACTGACAGATTCAGATCCACAGCAAATTTGGACCATGACGACAGAAGACCGAGAAGCTCCAGTCAACAGAGGGACGAGCACACCGAGACAGTTTCGTGGCCCACCACCTGACCCCCACCGCAACAGACCCTGGTCTAGCTACCGGGATCCTCTTCCGGACACGGGCCACCGGCCGAAGGAGGAAAGGACATCCAATGGAGACCAGCCATGCCAGAGTCCATCAGTCATCTTCCCCTGTCAAGCCTGACAGTCCACGGGAACGCCAGCAGACGGTCAACCATCCCAGGTTGTGATCAGTCCTCCCAGCCCTTCAAAAGAGGAATCTACACGGTTCTAATAGGATGGACAGACAGTGACGGGATTGGCAGTTTGATCAGACTCATCTGATGACTGAAGTGTGTGTACACCCGTCTTTTGTTTGTTTGTTTTTTTTTTTTTCACGGGATGGGGGGGGGGGAGGGGGGGGATCGAGGGTGCATCGGGGACTGTTTTGGGAATCCGACTAATTTATCTTTTTTTTTCCTCCCCTATGGCAATCTGCCATTGTCTTGTTCCTTTACGTCCCGTATTCCTCTTCCCCGCCCTTGCCCCCCTCCCCTCCTCTCCTCGCCCCACCCCCTCCTCCTGTCTTGTTCCTTTCCGTCCCGTGCTCCCCTTCCCCGAGTCCCGTGATCCTCTTCCCCGCCCTTGCTCCCCCCCCCCCCCCTCCTCTGACTTGTTCCTTTACGTGCCGTTCCTCTTCCCCACCCTCGCCTCCCTCCCCTCCTCGTCCCCCCCCCCCCCCCCCCCCCCCCCCCCTGTCTTGTTCCTTTCCGTCCCATGCTCCTCTTCCCCGACCTCGCCCCCTCCCCTCCTTGTCCCCCCCCCCCCCCCTCCTCTATTGTTCCTTTCCATCCCATGCTCTTCTTCCCCCCCTCGACCCCTCCCCTCCTTGTCCCCCCCCCCCCCCCCCTCTGTCTTGTTCCTTTCCGTCCCGTGCTCCTCTTCCCCCGTGTCCCGTGTTCCTCTTCCCCACCCTCGCCTCCCTCCCCTCATCGTCCTCCCTCCCCCCTCTTCTGTCTTGTTACTTTCTGTCCAATGCTCCTCTTACCCGCCCTCGCCCCCCTCCCCTCCTTGTCCCCCCTCCACCTCTAGCCCCCCTCCTTCACCCCCCCCCCCCCCCGTCCCAGGTCCCTATCAATCATTCTTTACGCACATCCGCCTCATATCCCGCGGTGCCCTCCTCCTCCCCTTTCTCCTGTCCGTCTTCAAGACCCACCCTTCCACACTGGTCGGTGGAGATTCATTATAGAGAAGGATATCTTGGTCATGTTCAACTTTCAAATCGATATTGCAAAGTTTTCCTTTCAACGACATAACCACGTTTTTGATATTGTTATTATTATAGTGTGCCATTTGTTCTTGGATATTACTATGAAGTCGTCAGTGAGGGAGACGACGATGTTGATGATGAGCAGGATGTTGGTGGTGATGATGGTGGTGGTGGTGATTATGATGATGACGATAACAATTAGTGTTATTCTTGTTGCTGGTGGTGGTGTTGTCATTATCACTACTATTATTATTTTTTTTCCTATGTGAATCTGCCATTGTCTTGTTCCTTTCTGTCCCGTGTTCCTCTTCCCTGCCCTCACCCCCCTCCCCTCCCTTGTCCCCCCGTCCTTGTCTCCCCCCCCCCCCCCCCCCCCCCCCGTCCCCCCCGTCTTGTTACTTTCCGTCCCGTGATCTTCTTTCCCGCCCTCGCCCCCTCCCCTCGTCGTCCCGCCCCCCCCCCCCCCCCTTCTGTTTTGTTCCTTTCCGTCCCGTGCTCCTCTACCGCGCGTACCGTGCTCCTCTTCCCCGCCCTCGCCCCCCTCCCTTCCTCGTCCCCCCCTCCCCCCTCCTCGTCCCCCACCTCCACCCCCTCTGTCTTGTTCCTTTCCGTCCCTTGCTCTCCTCTTCCCCGCCCTCACCCCCTCCCCTCCTCGTCCCCCCCCCCCCCCCCCCTCTGTCTTGTTTCTTTCCATCCCGTGCTCCTCTTCCCCGCGTCCCGTGCTCCTCTTCCCCACCCCCACCCTCGCCCCTCTCCCTTCCTCGTTCCCCCTCTAGCCCCCTCCTTCCCCCCCCCCCCCCCCCGTCCCAGGTCCCTATCAATCATTCTCCACGCACATCCGCCTCATATCCCACGGTGCCTCCTCCTCCCCTTTCTCCTGTCCGTCTTCAAGTCCCACCCTTCCACACTGGTCGGTGGAGATTCATTATAGAGAAGGATATCTTGGTCATGTTCAACTTTCAAATCGATATTGCAAACTTTTTCTCTCACGACATGACCACGTTTTTGATATTGTTATTATTATAGTGTGCCATTTGTTCTTGGATATTACTATGAACTTGTAAATGAATGTGATGACGATGTTGATGAATGATCAGGATGGTGGTGGTGATGGTGGTGGTGATGATTATGATGACGACGATAACAATTAGTGTTATTGTCCTTGCTGGTGGTGTTGTCGTCATTATCACTATTATTATTATTATTTCCCTATGGGAATCTGCCATTGTCTTGATCCTTTCCGTCCAGTGCTCCTCTTCCCCGCCTCTCCGTTCGCCCCCCCCCCCCCCCCTGTCTTGTTCCTTTCCCTCCCATGCTCCTCTTCCCCCCCTCCGCCCCCTCCACTCCTCGTGACCCCCCCCACCCCCCTGTCTTGTTCCTTTCCGTCCCGTGCTCCTCTACCCCCCCCATGCTCTTCTTCCCCGCCGTTCGTCCCCTCCCCTCCTTGTCACGCCCGCTTCCCCCCCCCCCCCCCCCACTCAGTCTTGTTCCTTTCCGTCCCGTGCTCCTCTACCCCCCGCGTCACGAGCTACACTTCCCCGCCCTCGCCCTCCTCCCTTGCTCGTCCCCCTCTCCCCCCCTCTAGACCTCCTCCCCTCACCCCTCCCACCACCCCCGTCCCAGTTCCCTATCAATCATTCTTCATGCACATCTGCCTTATATCCCATGGTGCCTCCTCCTTCCCTTACTCCTGTCCATCTACAAGACCCACCCTTCCACACTGGTTGTTGGAGATTCATTATAGAGAAGGTTGTCTTGGTCATGTTCAACTTTCAAGTCGATGTTGCAAAGTTTTTCTTTCAACGACATTGACCACGTATAGTGTGCCATTTGTCCTTGGATATTACTATGAAGTTGTCGGTGAGGGTGACGACGATGTTGATGATGATCAGGATGGTGGTGGTGATGGTGGTGGCGATGATTATGATGATGACGATAACAATTAGTGTTATTGTCGTTCCTGCTGGTGTTGTCATTATCCACTACTATTTTTTTTTTTTTCCTATGGGTATCTGCCATTGTCTTGTTCATTTCTGTCCCTTGCTCCTCTTCCCCACCCTCGCAACCTCCTCGTCCCCGCCCCCCTCCCCTCCCCCTCTGTCTTGTTCCTTTCCGTCCCATGTTCCTCTTCCCCCGCCCTCGTCCCCCTCCCCTCCTCGTCCCGTTCCCCCCCCCCCCCCCCAACCTTGTTCCTTTCCATCCCGTGCTCCTCTTCCCCGCCCTCGCCCCCTTCCCCTCCTCGTCCCGCCCCCCTCCCCCTCTAGCCCCCCCTCCTTCCCCCCCACCTCCCGTCCCAGGTTCTCTATCAATCATTCTTCACGCACATCCGCCTCATATCCCGCGATGATGACGATAACAATTAGTGTTATTGTCTTTGCTGGTGGTAGTGTTGTCATTATCACTACTATCATCATTTTATTTCCCTATGGGAATCTGCCATTGTCTTGTTCCTTTCCGTCCCGTGCTCCTCTTCCCCGCCCTCGACCCTCCTCGTCCCGCCCCCCCCCCCCCCCCCCCCCTCGCCCCCCCTTCTCCCCCCCCCCCCTCCCCCGGTCTTGATCCTTTCCGTCCCATGCTCCTCTTCCCAGCCCTCACCCCCCCACTCCCCGCCTCTCCCCCCCCCCCCCCCCCACTGTCTTGTTCCTTTCCGTCCCATGCTCCACTTCTCCACCCTCGCCCCCCTCCCCTCCTTGTCCCACCCCCCTCTCCCCCCCACCCCCCACCCTGTTTTTGTTCCTTTCCGTCCCATGCTCCTCTTCCCCGCCCTCACCCCCCTCCCCTCCACGTCCCCCCCCTCCTCCCCACGCCTGCCTTGTTCCTTTCCATCCCATGGTCCTCTTCCCCGCCCCTCGCCCCCCCCCCCTCCTCGCCCCCACCCCCCTCTGTCTTGTTCCTTTCCATCCTGTGCTCCTCTTCCCCCCTCGCCCTCGCCCCTCTCCCTTCCTCGTCCCCCCCCCCCCCCTAGCTAGCCACCCTCCTTCACCCCCCCCCCCCCCCCCATATATCCCGTGGTGCCTCCTCCTCCCCTTTCTCCTGTCCGTCTACAAGACCCACCCCTTCCACACTGGTCGGTGGAGATACATTATAGAGAAGGATGTCTTGGTCATGTTCAACTTTCAAGTCGATGTGCAAAATTTTTTCTTTCAACGACATTGACCACGTTTTTCATATTGTTATGGTGGTGGTGATGATTATGATGATGACGATAACAAATAGTGTGATTGTCGTTGCTGGTGGTGGTGTTGTCATTATACTACTACTATTATTATTATTTCCCTATGGGATCTGCCATTGTTTTGTTCCTTTCCGTCCCGTGCTCCTCTTCCCTGCCCTCGCCCCCTCAAGGCCTCGTTCCCCCTCTAGCCCCCCTCCTCCCACCCACTACCACCCCCCCCCACCCCCACGTTCCAGGTCCCTATCAATCATTCTTCATGTACATCCGCCTCATATCCCGCGGTGCCTCCTCCTCCCCTTACTCCTGTCCATCTACAAGACCCACCCTTCCACACTGGTCGGTGGAGATACATTATAGAGAAGGATGTCTTGGTCATGTTCAACTTTCAAGTCGATGTTGCAAAATTTTTCTTTCAACGACATTGACCACGTTTTTCATATTGTTATTATCATAGTGTGCCATTTGTCCTTGGATATTACTATGAAGTTGTCAGTTTGGGCGACGACGATGTTCATGATGATCAGGATTGGTGATGGTGATGGTGGTGATGATTATGATGATGACAATAAATTAGAATTAGTGTCGTTATGTTATTGTGTTGGTGGGTGGTGGTGTGTGTTGTCATTATCACTACTACTATTTTTTTTTTTTGCCCTATGGGAATCTGTCATTGTCTTGTTCCTTTCTGTCCCCGTGCTCCTCTTCCCCCCCTCGCCCCCCTCCCCTCCTCGTCCCCCCCCCCCCCCCCCCCCCCCCTCAGTCTTGTTCCTTTCCGTAACCGTGCTCCTCTACCCCGCGTCCCGAGCTCCTCTTCCCCACCCTTGCCCCCTCCCTCCCTCGTCCCCCCACCCGCCCCCCCCCCCGTCCCAGGTCCCTATCAATCATTCTTCATGCACATCTGCCTCATATCCTGCGGTGCCTCCTCCTTCCCTTATTCCTGTCCATCTACAAGACCCACCCTTCCACACTGGTTGTTGGAGATTCATTATAGAGAAGGATATCTTGCTCATGTTCAACTTTCAGTCGATGTTGCAAAGTTTTTCTTTCAACGACATTGACCACGTTTTTGATATTGTTATTATTATAGTGTGCCATTTGTCCTTGGATATTACTATGAAGTTGTCAGTGAGGGTGACGTCGATGTTGATGATGGATCAGGATGTTAGTGGTGATGGTGGTGGTGATGATTATCATGATGACGATAACAATTAGTGTTATTGTCGTTGCTGGTGGTGGTGTTGCCATTATCACTACTATTATTATATTTTTTTTTTCCCTATGGGAATCTGCCATTGCCTTGATCCTTTCTGTCCCGTGCTCCTCTACCCCGCCCCTCGCCCCCTCCCCTCCTCGTCCTGCCCCCCCCCCCCCCCTTCTGTCTAGTTCCTTAACGTCTCATGCTCCTTTTCCCTGCTCTCGCCCGCCCCCCTCCCCTACTCGTCCCCCCCCCCCCCCCCCCCGCCGCCTTTCTTGTTCCTTTCCGTTCCGAGCTCCTCTTCTCCGCTCTTGCCCCCCCTCCCCTCCCCGTCCCGCCCCCCTCCCCCCCGTCCCCCTCTGCCTTGTTCCTTTCCGTCCCATTCTCCTCTTCCCCGCCCTCGCCCCCCGTCACCTCCTCGTCCAGCTCCCCTCCCCCCCCCCCTGTCTTGTTCCTTTCCGTCCCATGCTCCTCTTCCCCATCCTCACCCCCCTCCCCTCCTCGTCCCGCTCCCCCCCCCCCCCCCCCCCCGCCTTTGTTCCTTTCCGTCCCGTGCTCCTCTTTCCCGCCCTCCTCCTCCCCCTTTCCCCCTTTCCCCCGCTGTCTTGTTCCTTTCCATCCTGTGCTCCTCTTCCCCACGTCCCGTGCTCCTCTTCCCCGCCCTCGTCCCTCTCCCTCCCTCCCTCGTCCCGCCCCCCCTCCCCCTCTAGCCTCCCTCCTTTCCCCCCCCCCCCCTGTCCCAGGTCCCTATCAATCATTCTCCACACACATCCGCCTCATATCCCGCGGTGCCTCCTCCTCCCCTTTCTCCTGTCCGTCTACAAGACCCACTCTTCCACACTGTTAGTGGAGATTCATTATAGAGAAGGAAATCTTGGTCATGTTCAACTTTCAAATCGATATTGCAAAGTTTTTTTTTTTCAACGACATTGACCACGTTTTTTTGATATTATTATTACAGTGTGCCATTTGTTCTTGAATATTACTATGAAGTTGTCAGTGAGGGTGACGATGATGTTGATGATGATCAGGATGTTGGTGGTGATGGTGATGGTGATGGTGATGATTATAATGATGACGATAACAATAGTGTTATTGTCGTTGCTGGTGGTGGTGTTGCCATTATCACTACTATTTTTTTTTTTCCTATAGGAATATGCCATTGTCTTGATCCTTTCTCCCGTCCCATGCTCCTCTTCCCCAACCTCGCCCCCCTCCGCTCCTCGTCCCGTCCCTTCCCCCCCCCCCCTCCTCCCCCCCTCTCTGTCTTGTTCCTTTCCGTTCCATGCTCCTCTTCCCCCGCCCTCGCCCCCATCCCCTCCCTCGTCCCCCGCCCCCCCCTCTTCCCCCT
>JADBJO010006390.1:92500-96032 GCA_016801955.1 Conus betulinus | reverse complement strand
CTTTCTGTCCCGTGCTCCTCTGCTCTGTCCACGCCCCCCCCCCCCCCTCGTCGTCCCCCCACCCCATCGTACGCCCTCGTACTTCTCCCCTCCTCGTCCTGCCCCCCCCCCCCTCCCCCTCTGTCTTGCTCCTTTCCGTCCCATGCTCCTCTTCCCCGCTCGTGCCCCGCCCCCCCTCCCCCCCCGCCTGTCTTGTTCCTTTCCGTCCCGTGCTCCTCTTCCCCGCCCTCGACCCTCCCCTCCTCGTCCTGCCCCCCCCCCCCCCCTCCCCCCACCCCTTCCCCCCCCCCCCCCCCCCCCCCCCCCCTGTCTTGTTCCTTTCCGTCCCGTGTTCCTCTACCCCGCGTCCCATCCCTCTCTCCCCGCCCCCCTCACCACCCCCCCCTAGTCCCAGGTCCCTATCAATCATTCTTCATGCACATCCGCCTCATATCCCAATACGCTCTTTTACGCCCTCGACCCCCTCCCTTTCTCGTCCCCCCTCCCCCATCTAGCCCCCCTTAACCCATCCCCCCATCACCCCCATGTCCCAGCCCCTATCAATTATTTTTCATTCACATCCACCTCATATCCCGCGGTGCCTCTCCTCCTCCCCTTTCTCCTGTCCGTCTACAAGACCCACCCTTCCACACTGGTCGGTGAGAGATTCATAATAGAGAAGGATGTCTTGGTCATGTTCAACTTTCAAGTCGATGTTGCAACGTTTTTTTTTTCAACGACATTGACCACGTTTTTGATATTGTTATTATTATAGTGTGCCATTTGTTCTTGGATATACTATGAAGTTGTCAGTGAGGGCGACGACGACGTTGATGATAATCAGGATGGTGGTAGTGATGGTGGTGGTGATGACTATGATGATGACGATAACAATTAGTGTTATTGTCGTTGCTGGTGGTGGTGTTGTCATTATCACTACTATTATTTTTTTCCCTATGGGAATCTGCCATTGTCTTGTTCCTTTCTGTCCCGTGCTCTTCCTCCCCGCCCTCGCCCTCCTCGTCCCGACCCCCCTCTCCCTCTGTCTTGTTCCTTTCCGTCCCATGCTCCTCTTCCCCGCCCTCGTCCCCCTCCCCCCCCCTCCCGCCTGTCTTGTTCATTTCCATTCCGTGCTCCTCTTCCCCGCCCTCGTACTTCTCCCCTCCTCGTCCTGCCCCCCCCCTCCCCTCTGTCTTGCTCCTTTCCGTCCCATGCTCCTCTTCCCCGCTCGTGCCCCCGCCCCCCCTCCCCCCCGCCTGTCTTGTTCCTTTCCGTCCCGTGCTCCTCTTCCCCGCCCTCGACCCTCCCTCCTCGTCCTGCCCCCTTCCCCCCCCCCCCCCCCCCCCCCCCCCCCCCCCTCTTGTTCCTTTCCGTCCCGTGTTCCTCTACCCCGCGTCCCATCCCTCTTCCCCGCCCCCCTCACCACCCCCCCCCCTAGTCCCAGGTCCCTATCAATCATTCTTCATGCACATCCGCCTCATATCCCACGGTGCCTCCTCCTCCCCTTTCTCCTGTCCGTCTACAAGACCCACCCTTCCACACTGGTTGGTGGAGATTCATTATAGAGAAGGTTGTCTTGGTCATGTTCAACGTTCAAGTCGATGTTGCAAAGTTTTTCTTTCAACATGACCACGTTTTTTATATTATTATTACAGTGTGCCATTTGTCCTTGGATATTACTATGAAGCTGTCAGTGAGGGCGACGACGATGTTGATGATGATCAGGATTGTGGTGGTGATGGTGGTGGTGATGATTATGATGATGACGATAACAATTAGTGTTATTGTCGTTGCTGGTGGTGGTGTTGTCATTATCACTACTACTATTACTATTTTTTTTCCCTATGGGAATCTGTCATTGTCTTGTTCCTTTCTGTCCCATGCTCCTCTTCCCTGCGCTCGCCCCCCTCCCCTCCTCGTCCCCCCACCCCATCGTCCCCCCCCCCCCCCCCCCCCCCCCCCCCCCCCCCCCCTCAGTCTTGTTCCTTTCCGTACCGTGCTCCTCTACCCCACGTCCCGAGCTCCTCTTCCCCACCCTCGCCCCCTCCCTTCCTCGTCCCCCCTACAGCCCCCGTCCCAGGTCCCTATCAATCATTCTTCATGCACATCCGCCTCATATCCCGTGGTGCCTCCTCCTCCCTTTCTCCTGTCCGTCTACAAGACCCACCCTCCACACTGGTCGGTGGAGATTCATTATAGAGAAGGTTGTCTTGGTCATGTTCAACTTCAAGTCGATGTTGCAAAGTTTTTCTTTCAACGACATTGACCACGTTTTTTTATATGTTATTATTACAGTGTGCCATTTGTTCTTGGATATTACTATGAAGTTGTCAGTGAGGGTGATGACGATGATGATGATGATCAGGATTGTAGTGGTGATGGTGGTGGTGATCATTATGATGACGACAACAGTTAGTGTTATTGTCGTTGCTGGTGGTGGTGGTGTCATTATCACTACTATTATTATTATTTTTTCCCTATGTGAATCTGCCATTTTCTTGTTCCTTTCTGTCCCGTGCTCCTCTTCCCCCCCCCCCCTCCTCGTCCCCCCCCCCCCCCACCCCCGTGACAGGTTTCAGACGAGAACGATAGACCTGGTGAGAAAGAGTTAAGGAATTATCTTTCACACGCAACCGTCAAGCTTTTTCCCATGATGGAACAAGAAGATGAATCTGAAATGCAAACTGAATAAAATTTATTAAAGAATGAGACGTCTGCTGATGTGTGATGTTTGAGAGCTATGAATATTTCGTGTTTCTGTTGTGCATGTTATATGGCAACTTGAACCAGAATGAAATGAGTGATGATGATGGTGATGATGATGATGATTTCTCCCAAAAAATTTATTTTTGCAGAGTGAAAGGTTATGCTGAATGAAATAATGTCTTTCCACCAGTCCTGGAACAGTGGCTTGCAAATGTCCCTCGTTTCAGTTCATTCTACTAGAATAAAATAATTATGTAAAGGAAAGAAAAAATAGATCTGGTGTGGTGCCTGCGAATGTATTGTGGAAAATAATTTAAATAACTCGGCTGATGGCGAGTTGATCCAAGTTGAAGGGGTTGGGTCTTGCTCTTCCTTGCACACACACACACACACCTCATCTTGCACACATGTAACATTCCATCACCGACTATTACAGCAAATGGGAGTTGTTGACAGTGACAAATGTAGTTATTGTGGTACCCACAAAGACGGTATTGAAAGAGATGTACAAATGCATGTAACACACGATTGCCAGAGCACTGGGTTTAAGCTGGGATTTGACAAAACAATCATAACTGATTCGGTTTTCTTTTTCATGATATATATATATATATATATATATATATATATATATATATATATAATATGTATACGTGTCTGTCTCTTTTATATGTTTGTATCTATCTGTTCTTATATGTACCCCTGTCCCTCCACTGTCTTGCTCTATCTTCCCCTTTTTCTTTCTTGACTGATACACTTGACCTCTGAAATATAATTACTGTACATTAAAAAAAAAAAAGAATATCGAAGAAGCACTCCACCTAGCAGATCTCTCTGTATTGTACGT